>KE504750.1:419322-435743 GCA_000441515.1 Elaeis oleifera | reverse complement strand
CTCTATCGAGCATACATAGGATGTGCCAGTCTATCTGAATATTGATCCCTGACTCAATGTTCTTAGATCAGAAATATTTAAGATTAAGATTTTAGGATTTTAGGTCTCACTAGCATGACCCATTCATGTCTCCTAAAATTATTATCCTAATCTTTGAGGTTCATCATAATCTTAGACATAATAAGATGCAGCTAATATGATGAATCAATACCTCAAATAATAAATATCATTACATGAGTTAGAAAATTATAAAGAAAAGTCCCATCGCAATACACTTATGATTAGCTTATAGGGCACTCTTCTTTCATCTAATAAGTAGTTTAAGGCTATGAAATCCAAAATGGAGTCTATGAAGGTCAATAATGTATGGATATTAGTTGATCCACCTGAAGGGATAAAATCCATAGGGTGTAAATGGATCTTCAAGAAGAAGAGGGACGCAGATGGAAAGGTGAAGACTTATAAAGCCCATCTGGTTGTCAAGAGGTATCATCAATATTATGGTATTGACTATGATGAGATGTTCTATCCTATGGCAATGCTCAAATTCATTCGGATTATGCTTGTGATGGCGGCACATCTGGACTATAAAATCTGACAAATAGATGTGAAAATCACTTTTCTAAATAGAGAGCTGAAAGAAGAGGTGTATATGATACAATTTGAAAGTTTTACATCCACAGATGAGTCTAAGGTATGCAAGCTTTAGAGATCCATTTATGAATTGAAGCAGGCATCTCAGAGTTGGAGCATGCATTTTGATAAGGTGATCAGAATGTATGACTTCGTTAAAACTGACGAAGAATCCTGTATTTATAAATAGATTAATAATTCTATAGTAGTATTTCTTATTTTGTATGTGGATGACATTCTCTTAATCAAAAATGACATATCTGCATTATAAGGAATAAAGGTTTGGTTGTCGTCACAGTTCTCTATAAAAAATTTGGAAGAAGCATTCTACATTCTGGAGATGAAGATCTATAGAGATAGATCAAAGAGATTGCTTAGATTATCCCAATCCATGTACATTGATATCGTGCTAAAGTGGTTCAATATGAAGAATTTCAAGAAAAGCTATTTACTGATAGATCATGAAATTTTCTTTCAAAGAGGGATTATTCAATAATCCCTCAAGAGAGAGAGTGTATGAGTCAGATTTCATATGCCTCGATAATAGGATCCATCATGTACGCCGTAACATGTACGAGATCGGATGTTGCCTACTCACTAGGGGTAGTTAGTAGGTATTAATTTGATCTAGGGGAGAACCACTGGATGGTTGTAAAAATTATCTTTAAGTATTTGAGAAATACTAAAGATCGGTGGCTCATTTATGAAAAATCTGACTTGAAACTTGTGCGGTTTACAGACTCCAATTTTCAGTCAGATCATGACGATAGTAAGAGCATGTCAGAATACGTATTTATCTTAAACGATGAAATGATCTACTGAAAAGTTTCAAGTAGCACACTGTGATCGACTTAACTTGCGAGATAGAATATATCGTAGCATCCAATACTGCAAAGGAAGCTGTATGGTTGTGGAAGTTCATCGACGAGCTCAAAGTGACATCTTCTATTAATGGTTTGGTCCTAGCGTACTGCAACAGTACTGGTGCCATTGTTCAAGCAAAAGAATCGAAGTCACATTAGCATACCAAGCATATTTTGCACTACTACCATCTGGTCTGAAAGATCATGGATCGAGATAACGTCGAGCTTCAGAAGATCCATGGAAAGAAGAACCTGACCGATCCATTCACTAAAGCCCTCAGTGTCATGGAGTTCAATGATCATAATTTGAAGATGGGTATACGATATTGTACTGATTGACTTTAGTCCAAATGAGAGTTGTTGGGAACTGTGTCTCATAGTCAATCGTCAGTCTGTTGATGGTTGAGCTCTTATATGTAATTGTATATGAATTATTCAATAATAAAAATTATTAACTTTTTCATCACAAATTATGTACATCTTCTTTTGTGAACTCCTGGATTGTGATAAAATTCTTAGAACTATTTTAATTGATAAAAAAGATTTATCATTTAGTTCTTAAATCAATTCACGATCAAACAATACGCTATTACTAGGATGATAGCAATTATCAAGTGTAGGTCGTTGTGTGCCACATGAGTTGGTTATCCTCTTAACCAAAGAGTATGGAGACACTGGTATGACATACAGGTGAGAGGTAGGAGAATATCTCACTAAACGTGATCAACTGCGGAGCACTCTGCTGTTAAGAGTAGCTCGCTAAGGGTATGGGTATAAGTATCTCTCCGATTTGAAATCACCACGATGACTTGCAAGCAACTCACTATATTTTGGTGTCAGACTATCTGAATTTTTAATTAAATGATGGAAAATTTTTGGGTACAGTTAAGTACTTCTGGTAGTCAATATATGAGTCAAGATAGGATTAACTCCTTCAAATTATAGGAGTTAATGCATAACTGTATTTTAATTTAACAAAATCGGGGCCCAGATAATCTATGTGATGGATTTGAAAAGTTGAAATATAATGTGGATGACTATTTCAAGATTGATAGTTAAACCTTAGGTCTCTTTGAGTATTCGGATCAGAGGGATAAATTATACGGTAACCATATACAAATAAGTTCTTGAATGTCGTTTTGCAATCATTCGACCTATCTGGACGTTGGGTCCCATTACTAGATGTCACTTCGATTGATATAAAAATTATTTCTGTGCTACCAACTTAAGTTCGAACTTATGGAGTCACATACATTAGAAGTTCCTCTCCGATCAAATGGCTGATCGATGATTGAGAATTATTCAAGGATAAAATCGTCAATACGATTGATGATTAATCTTGTGCAATAGCTGCAATAAAATTATTACTAAGAGTTAGTAAAATTTAGAAAGATTAATTAGTAATTAGATTATTGATAGCTCAATTTTATTGAGCATTAAAATTTGGATCATGTCTAATTGAATTAGATTCAATTAGGTCAAATCCGATTAGGTTATGGGATGACCTAATCGCTAAGGAAGGGTGCAATAGCTACAATAAAATCATTTACTAAGAGTTAGTAAAATTTAGAAAGATTAATTAGTAATTAGATTATTGATAGCTCAATTTTATTGAGCATTAAAGTTTGGATCATGTCTAATTGAATTAGATTCAGTTAGGTCAAATCCGATTAGGTTATGGGATGACCTAATCGCTAAGGAAGGTTAAGTCCTGATTTGATCAGGACTTAGGTTCAACCTATTCCTTATTAGATTAAGAGTTTGGGTACCTAATTGGATTAGGTTAACTCATCTCTATTTGGATCTAACAAATTGAGTTTGGATGAAAACCTAATTAAGAACCAAATAAATAAACTAAGAGTCCAGATTAGTTGGACAACTCCCTTTTCCCCACATCTCTTCAATATGTCAATTCTCATCACACAAAGCTAGTTTGTGCAAGAGAAAAACTCCAGCAAATACCTTTGGTTGTCTCCTACAATTGATAGAGATAAGTTGGCTATGATTCAAATTCAAAAGGGTTTGAATTTGAAACCCTAGCTCATCCTTATCCACCCTAGCCAACCATCTTGTGAAGGGTCTTGTTGTGTGGCAAAAGGGAACTGTTCCCATGATTTTTCTAATGCCCAATACCTTTTGTTTGGCTCTCTTTTGGATGGGAATGAATGTGAATTAAATCTGGTAGAGTTTGAATTCAAAACAGTTTTGAATTCAAATTCAATTGAATCCTAGTCCTATCCCATCTCCTCTTGTTCGGCAAGCATAAAAAGGCCTTCCTTTATGCATTGAAAATTGCTGAGATTTCATCGTGAGATACCTAAGAGAAAGAGGGACCAAACATCAATTTGGGATGTGAGGATCTGGGGTGGGTGGCCAAGTTGTTGGCATGTGAGTTTTGAGGAGAACGTCTCCTCTTGGGTGAGATTTCTAGGCCCTAGGCATTAGGGTTTTTGGGAGAAAGAGATCCAAATCAGAAAAAGGAGTTTCTCTGACTTTCTTCCACCATCTACATCCTCCATTAGTCTATCTTCGATAGGATCCTAGTTGATCAAAGAAGGAGAATCAGATCAATAGTCTAGAAGTCTTCTACGCGAGCTAGCACTCCTGGGAAGGCTGATTGGTGCTCGAGGGCTTCGTGTGGACCATTCATAGAGGTCGAACATTCTGTGCGGCTATACGACATTAAGCGAGACCTCAGATCCACATTATCAGTAGTGGTGTTCATCGATCCATGCAAAGGTAATGTGTTCTGAACTCATCTGATCAAGATCTAATAGTTAGATTTGATCTATGGCATCAATGTGATCGATGCAAGTTTTCATTAATTTCATATTTTAATTGCATATTTAATCATGTTATAGATCCTGACATCATAGTTTAGATTATATCTTATGCATGTAATATAGATTAAATAGTTTAATCTATCATGTTCCACTTAAAATTTTAAAATTGCATGCATAGAATTACCGATTTTTCTTTCACACATACAATCAAGCAAATTTAGGTACTTGAGCTAACTTGGATCCTTTGGGATTAGCACAAATGGTTCTTTTGGAATCCAAATTTATCTTATCTTTGGTTTGATTGTATTAAAATTTTACTTGTATTTATTGTTTTGCATTTTATAGATTTATGTCTAATCTTGTTACATTTAAAACACATTATGTTCTTACTTTGATTTTGAGATTTTGTAATCATATTCTTTCAAAATTTTTGCTTCTTTAGTGGATTATATCCTATACCAACTTTATCAAAAATCATCTTTATTTTTAATTAACATTTACAAGTTTTGAGAGCTTAGTGTGAATTTATCTATTATAGATTTTAATTTATTCACTTCTTGTAAAGATTCATTTCTATTAGTTAATTCATCTAGCTTATCTTGTAATTCCTTCACATCTTCTTCCATTTTAGCTTTATCCTTACTTAAGGTTTGATTTTCTTTCTTAAGTTCTTTATTTTTATGAGATAGCTTCTTAATCATAAATTAGATCATTGAATGCATCATACAATTCTTCAAAAATAAAATCTAAAATTGAATCATCATTGCTTACCTCATTATCATTAAGTGCCATAAGGTAAAGATTTGCCTTCTCTTCTCTTTGACATTCTTCCTCACTTGAAGAAGAATCCTCATCATTGCTCTATGTAGCTTTATATATTTTCTTCTTTGGCTTCTTGGAGCTCTTCTCTAATGGTGGCAATCCATCCAAAAATGTCTGGGCTTCTTGCATTCATAGCAAAGAGGCGGTTGTTCTTTCTCTTTTCCTTCTCTTTCTCTTTGCTACCTTCTCCCTTGTTATACCTTTTCTTGGTTCAAATTTTTTTCTCCTTCTCATGAACTTTTTGAACCTTCTTGCTATTATAGCCATCTCCTCATTATTTTTCGAATCTTCTTTGGAGTTGCTTTCTTCTTCATGGATAGCAACAGCTTTAAGGGCTATGCTTTTCTTTTCTTCACCTCTTTTTCTTTCTTTGGTTCATGTTTAGCTCATGGGTCATAAGAGAACCAATGAGCTCTTCTAATGCTAGCTTGTTTAAGTTTTTTGCTTCTTGAATGGGAATCATCTTTGACTCTCAATTCTTCAGCAAGAATCTAAAAATTTTACACACAACATTACTATTAGAATACTCCGTTTCAAGACTTTTTAAACCATTCAAGATATCGATGAATCTTATGAACATTTCGATGATAGTTTCATGTGATTCCATTTTGAATAGCTCATACTTATATACCAACATATTTATCTTAGATTCCTTGACTAGATTAGTACCCTCATGGATGACTTCAAGTCTATCCCAAATTTCTTTGGTCGATGAATATGTTGATATCCTATTGAACTCATTTGCATTCAAAGTATAATATAATACATTCATTGCTTTGATATTGAGTTGAGCTTGCTTTTGTCTACTCATCCCAATTCTTTCAGGCTTGGAGATGGACACTACATCAACAGTGATTGTGGACGTGTGTGGGCCCTTCATTATGATATTTCACATGTCATAATCTTATGTTTGGATAAATATTCTCATTCTTACTTTCAATAGGTATAATTATTCCATTGAAAAGTGGGAGTCTATTGGTTGATTGTCCCTCAACCAATAAAGTCTCAATGAGATTTGCCATAGTATCTTTAGCTCAAAATAAATGAGTAACAAGTGAGCACCTGCTCTGATACCACTTATTGCCCAAGGATGGCTACCCAAGAGGAGAAATGAATTGGCTATTTAAAATTTGACCTTTAATTGTGCTAAATTTAACACTATGTGCTTAGTGAGATAAAATAAATACCATTATAGAATGAGAGCAATACGAATAAGACCACACAATCACAAATACCAAGCTTTTATAGTGGTTCGGTGCCAAACTCGACACCTACATCCACTCCCCAAGTAAACCACTTGAAATTCAACTATGTTCGCTAACTTGATTATAGTTCAATTTTTTTTTGGATTCACAATCCAATCCAGTTAGTTTAACCTAGGCTCACCAACCATAACCTTACAATGTTATTTTTTTCAGACTAACAATCAATCCCGATTGATTTTATCCTTGGCTCACCAATCAAACCAATACAACGTCCAACTCTAGGCTTGGACCAACCCAAGTTTGTCACCCTAAGAAATTTGAAAATAAAAATTCATAATCATAATTAATACAAGAGTAAATAAGTTTAGAAACAAAAATTCAATGAAGTTCAAGAGAAGAAATTTTGAATATTGCTTGTTGGCTTGATTTCTTCGCCTTGAATGCTTGAAAGAAGTTGGTGAAGCTCTTCAATGCTTGTGGGTTGATTTCTTTCACTTTGAGGGTGATTGAAAGGATAAAATATTCTCTAAAAAATCTCTCCTTCACTTCATAAATTGGCTTACATAATTGAATGCACTTGATGGACTTGAATGCTCTTCAATAAATGTTCAAAAGGTTCTTTTTAAAGCTCATAAGTATTCTATTTATATTCTAAAATTTTTTACCATTATAAAGCATTTGGAGAGGCTTCATTTAATGTCCTTACTATTAGAAATGAAGATCTAGCCGTTGGAATAAGATGGGATGGAAAACTATAGATCTAAAAACTAGTCATTACAGTAACTTAATCGACTAACTTTTCTCTGAGTCGACTAAGTCCTTCACTGAGTCGACTCAAACTTCTTCTTAGTTGACTAAGTATTAGAGAACTAAAAATCACCTTTCTATCTTTTGATGCCTCTCTGTGATTAGGTCGGCTCAGTTCCCATTTGGGTCAGCTTAACTATCTCTGGGTTAGCTCAGTAACCATTTGGTCGACTCAGCAGACTTGATCCAAATTTTAGTTCTGTACTGTCTATCCTCTGAGACTGAGTTAACTAACTGAACATCTGAGTCGACTAACTCTTCTATCTTGATCGGCTCAATTTTGATTTGATTGGCTAAGTAGACAAAGCTTGAAAATCTGTCTTTCTATCTTGCTGCTGTCTTCTGAGACTGAGTCGACTAACTTTCTGACTGAGTCGATAAGATCCTGTTTGGTTGACTAAGCTAAATCTGAATCGATTAAGTCTCCTGTATCTAAAAATTTGACTTTTGTCACTGATACTGAGTCGGCTCAAATATCCACTGAGTTTACTCAAATTACGTGCCAAGCGTACCATGAAGTCTTTGATAGTCTTTCTTCTTCAATTTGATTTCTAGGGTAGACTTACCTTTTAACTTGATTTTAATTCTCATTAACATTCTTTTAAGGTGTGTCTAGTCTAGAGTTTCTTCACAAATTGCTTAAGTGGTGATACTTCATTTAATTGATAAAAATACTTGAAACTTGGTGAGCATTGAAAATTGAAGGCTACACATCCTCAAAAACAACATTAGTAAGATAACCAATTATACTCAAAATCAATCTAGGGGTCAACAACATGCTTGATACCTTTATCTTTCTCTTCTTTTCTTTATATTTCTTGCAAATTTTGTTGAAGTGTGATGCAAGTGCATAGATCCATAGTGTATTTTTGATTTCTAAATGAAATTCATTTAAATTTGCATAAATTTAGTATGTCCTAGTTCAAATATGAAATTTCTTGCATAAATATATAACTTAGGTGTAATCTCTAGCATTTTTCTTATCTTTTTTTTCCTAAGTTCAGGATCTTAGAAGTATAGACACCTTTGGGAACCCCTTTTGGTAGCTCCTTCCTTCCTAAAGAATCCATTTAAGGCCAAGCTACCTCTAAAACCTAACCTATATTCTCCTAGCCACTATCCAAAATACCCAAGAATACTCTAAAATTCCACATCAAGCCTAGGTCAACCTTAGTCAACCTACACTAAAACTTATAGGATATGCCCCCAACCATTACCAAACCATTTAGATCCAATTCTCCCAATTTTGGCTTGAGTTCTACATGTTCATATGTTGAATTCACCAATTTGGATCTAAATAATGTTATCGATTAGTTGTTTGACTAAATTTGATTCTTTGTTAGCTAAAATCCAAATAAGTCAAAGTTTTGATCACATGTTCTTTTGCATACTACTTTAAGCCTACACAATTTTGTTCAATTCTGAGTGTTTTAGCTCTATGCTTTAATGGTCCAAAATAGCCTACTTGATCAGGTTTTTGACAATCCAATTTGCACCCACTTTGTGATTATCAAAATTGACTCGCAAAACCAGCCAAGCCATATCATCAAATAAGAAAAATGATCCTCAGATTGGTTTGTGCTTTTTAAAATCAATCTTAGCCCCGCATGTTCCATAATCCAAGTGAGAGCCATGTGGTCTATCATCTTTTGATACTTGAGCCTTCTAAGCCATCCAATCTTGAGAAGACTTTAGAAGGCCTCATCTCGACCATCAAATCATGACCTTCCCTCTATATAAACACCCATCAAAGAGAATTAGATTCTTTTTGCCAATTCTCTCCTTTAGCTTTGAAATCATTGCTCCTCTCTAATCGCTATCACAGGCAGTCAAAAATAATTCTAATTCACTACTATGTAGATAGTATGAGTCGAGATCATATCCACTGGGATCGTGTTAATTGTAATTGAGTTGTTTAGTTTTAGATCAGAGAGAGCAGAATGAACACTAATTAAAAGTCTACTTAAATTGATGATTAAGCAAGTAAATAAAGAACTTAAGTAAAGGTTGAATGCAAGTATGGGAAGAAATTCTCAGGATCTCAGCTGTTTTCTTGTTAGATAGCTAGTACCCTTCTTGACATATCTTTGCTTAGTATCTAACCAATAAAGATATAACCTATCTTAGAGAGTACGATCCATATCTTTGGATCACAACTCGTTCCTTAAAGTTATAAGCTAGTCAAGATTATTTAGATATAATGAAAGAAAAATTTTATCTAAAGATAATATATCTCAAGAGTACGTACCGTACCCATAGATCACGACTCGTCCTAAGGGAAATAGACTATTCTAGAGGAAAAACTTATGCAAAAAAATAAAGACATCAAAGATATAGGCAAAGAAAGTAAGTCTTTATTGCATATCAAAATGGAAACACAAAATATATGAAAGGAAGCATATAGTCAAAACAAGATTATAGAGATCTCTTGAGAACATGATGACTAGCTGGCCATTGGGAAGCTTCTTGCTGAAATCTTCATCCTGAAACTCTGTAGACTTCTTTTCACAGCTTAGAGAAAAACTCAGAAGTTGGAGGAAGGAATTTTGTGGAGAAGAAGGCTAAGGGATGTGGGTTTGGAAGGTGGAAGAAGGATGGAAGGGCTGCTGAAATTTGATGGAAGAAGAAGAAGCTATGGCATGTAGAAGAAGAAGTGTGGGCGTGGGCTGGTTATGGAGGCTAGAGGTGGACTTCTAAGGCTTAGAGAGGGATGGAACAAGGGCTGGACGGCTGTGGTTTGGTGGGAAATGCTAGGGCCAGCTAGGGTTTTGGTAGACGGAAGATGGGCATGGATATTTGGGAGAAGGAGAGGAAGAGGGGAGGCTTGGAAGGATCTTGGCATGGGGTTTTTGTGGCTATGCATGGAGGGGCTGATGATGGCTCATTGGTGGCGGCCAAGGGGTTTAAATAGAGGAGAGGCTAGGGTTTGAGAGGTTATGATGCATGGAATGAGGCCATAGGATTAGGGTAAAGATCTCATCCCTTGGATTGGTCTTTGATGAGTTTCCTCTTTTGCTTCCATGAAGATTTTCTAAATCAGCTTGAGTCTGATTTCTTCTCCAATTCTTTATCAAAACTTCCATAAAATCTCTATGGTTGGTGCCAACAATGATAGCCCTTGGATGTTTGATTAAAGATCTTGGCCTTTGGTTCCTTCTCAATGAAAATCTTCCAATTATGTTCCATGCTGAAATTTCTTCCTTGCTCCAATCTGAATTCTTTTCTAATTCTCCTCAAAATCTGCCATTTAAGCACTCCCCTTGGCACTATCAATAAGGGCCATTGGATGCTAGATTCGTTGGTTGCTAGCCCTTGATTTCATCTTCAATCCGTGGGAGAATATTTCAAGAATTAGTGGCCTTTAGATCCTCCTTGACTTTTCCTTAACCATTGATTTCTTTTTGCCCTGGATCTTCATTTTAGGCACCTAGATCTCCACCATTGGTGGTGGCATTGTAATGGAAACCCTTGGATGTCCTTTATGGCTCTTGGATGCACTTGGGTTCCAGCTGGTTTAGACCAAATTGAGCCTAATTAAACTCAATCTTCAATTTACCTGCAAAATAAGTTAGGAAGCATCAAATTCAAACTAGTATGACTTAATTGATAATATTTTGGATATTTTTAATATATTAATTCATGTATTGATCACACCTTCCAACTTAGCTTTTGCTCATCTTCGAGTAAAATAAATAAATTAGTAGTATATACCGACTCGACATTGAATTAAAAGTTAGTTTAGATATTCTTAAAAGCAGCTGATACCCGACCAGACTATTAAAGAGATACTTCCTCGGATTACTAATTTGATCTAATTAGTGATTGAGTGTTTTCCATAAAAATTATGGAGCTCTTCTTTCACCAACTCCTGACTTTACTCTTTAAATTTTTTAATTAGATGAGAGCTAGGTTTATTGTCTTCTTGCAATTTAGTCTCCTTTATTATCTACTATTTTTTTCTTTTTTATTAATTTTTTATTCTTTCTTGCTGACTCTTGTAGCAAGCTTTCAGCCAATAACTTTCAAATCAGTTAGCTTTAGGGCATTAAGTATAAAACACCTCTCAGACTTACTGACTCGAGTCTATGATTCTTATAATCAGTTTCTTGCATCTCCATCTTTTGACGTGAACCTCAATGCTTACTTAGGTAAAGGAGCCTGGTCACTCAATGAGATAATACTAAATCTTTTTTTATAATTTAAGGAGAACTTTGCATACCTCGATCTTTCATCTAACCCCCATGAAGTAGATTCTTCATTGAGATCGATAAGAAGAAGGCTCTGGAGTTACTTTAGAATTTGATCTAGTCTAAACCTTACTATTCATTGGATTTTCTTAATAATTTGCTCTTTAGTATCTCTAAAATTATCTAGACCGTTAATCATTTATTAATTAAAGTACCTAATTAACTTCTAATCGAGATAAAATTTGGGACTCACTTGAAATTAAGTTGGTTATTCTTCCCTCCCAACTTAATTTCATTGTCTCCAATGAAAAAAGAGAAAATATTCATTAAGGAGAGATACCACCTGATTTGTTGTTGTTTGCAGATCCTTCATTGTATTCCATCGAGTTCTTATCGGATGTTGATGATGTGCTCCCCCTAACTTAGCTAGTCATCTTTATTAAATTTTATAAATAAAAATTAGATAATTTGAAAGATAAAATGCTGAGTTGCCTCCCAAGAAGTGCTAAGTTTAAGGTCTTTAACCAGACCAAGTGACTTTCTTACCTATCCAGGATCAAATACTGGATTAAAAAATTTAGTGGTTTTCATCCCCAAATTTAAAAGATAACTTGCAGCCCTATCATTGATAAATTTCATTACTTGGTTGCTAATTTGTAGAAAGTAGTTCACAATCTTATTATTGATAAATTTTATTCTTTCATTATTATCAATTTTCAGAAGATGGTTTGCAACCCCATTTTCAGTCTCTTGTTTGTCGAAAATTATTTCTATATATTTTTCTAAAATACTCTTAAATTGGATTTCTAGATTAGGAATTGGATTCGATGCACTGATAACTAGGAGCATGTCATATGGTCCTATATATACACACTTAGGTGTTAAAATTGGAGCAAGTATTGGCTTTAGTTCTAAGACTAATGGAGATTCTAAAGAGGGACCTATTGGAGCAGGTATTGCAGGTAAAGGCTCATATTTCTCAGCCTGTGGGGAGTGGTGTTAAAATTGGGTGGCTCTAGTAATATGTGCACATTTTCAACATACCCATCTAGATCAAAATCATCCACTCCAAAAGGATCCCAACATATATGCACTAGATCTTAAGAAATACTTTTAGGAGTAGCTTCCTCTATTGTCGCTTCTACCATGTCTACTTCGAAACAAGTAGTGATTTGTGGTTCGTGAGGAGCCTGAAATATATTTAACCTCAGCTTTCTATTCCTAAATGAAACATCCATGACTCCTGTCCTATAATTAACACATGCATTGACTGTAGCTAGGAAGGGTTATTCTAAAATTATGAAAATTTATCTTAGATCGCCATAATGCTCCATATCTAAAACTAGAAGTCAACCGAAAGATAGAACTTCTCTACCTTCACTAAAACATCCTCGATCATCCCACGCAGTGCCTAAACGGATCTATTAGCTAATTGCAAGGTTATCGAAGTGGGTTTTAACTCATCAAATCCAAAGAGATCATATACTGAACTGGGCAAAAGGTTCACACTAACCCACAAATCTAACAAAGCTTTCTTAATGTGTAGGTTTGTTAGATGTATTCCTTAAGAGCTAGATTGGCTAACACTTATAAAACACTTTTAGGGACATATTTATAAATTGACTTTGATATTAATAAATTAGATTATTTTTATTCACATTATATTTATAGTGTCTGTGAATCGTCTATTGAGTTAATGGGTATGATAATATATATTCTCAAAAACTGAGAATTTGAGACATGTACTAATCTTAGTTAACTCATAAACTACTTCCGATCATAGGATCATCACGGAGATGGTGATCAATCTAAAAGATTAGTATCTGATCATTTTCTTCGGATAGATGAATCTTGAATCTACGGTATGGAGATATTGGAGTGAAAGTATAGTTACTTATTAAGAACAAGAATACTGAGCGTGACCATTTATGAACAATCATAAGAAATCTACCTTCTCATCAGTGACATATTCATAGCTACGGTTGTGTATTTAGTTCTTTGACCTGAGGTACATCGATCATTCACCTTAAGAGTGATATAGTTTGACTGCACCATAACTCAATCTCTCAGTCATATAGAGTCTTGAGGTGTATATTGGCTGCAGTATATTCATTGTAAAAAGTGGGTTGCACTAAGATGGGATCTATCGACCTTGGTAGAGGAGTAGTCCTATGTAGATCATGAGATTGAGTTCAAAAGTCCATAGCCATGACAATGTGAAAGATAGAAAAGAGTTTCTATTGAGTTTCACATCAGACTTGAATTGATTGATTATATCATATAACAGTGATGAGGTTTGATGAGTTAACCTTGACCTCAGTCTTATCGAAACTCACGATAGAAGAACTAAATCATATGATAATTACACCTAGAGGTTCATCTTTCAGTTCTACTGGATTGCCACTGCATACTACTAGGTGTCATTAGAAAATTATGGGATCAATTAGAATTATTTCAATGATCGATAATTCTAATTAGATGAATTGAAAAGAGTTTTGATCTATCGAAAGAATTTCGATGATGTTGCTGATAGAGATCATAACATATCTTACTATCAGATAGAATTTGACATATGGGATCACACAAACAAGGGTATTGATCTAAGATTGCATAGTTGGGCTAAGTGTAGTCTGATTAGGTTAGGATCAACTGAGTCCTAACTCTGGGTTTAAGGAATCATGCCAGCACATGGTTAAATCTATTTTCTCCTACTTGATTTAGGTCCTATTAGATAGGTTTTAATCAATTTAATGCAAGCTCAAATTAGGTTCTAAATGTTGGTTCACTTGGGTTCGAATTTGACCTAATTAGATTAGGTTTATGGGTGCCAAATGTTGGCACCACCCAATGTTATTCGACCAAGAAGAGGGCTCACACCCACATAGATTTGATCTATGTGTGTCACCTAAATTCAGATAAGGAAGAGGGTGAGGGATAAGCCTCATCCACTAGTGGATGAGGATAAGAGATTTGATCTCTATTGAATTCAAATTCAGATTTGAATTCAATTTCAAATTTTAACCATTTGAATTCGAATCAGATGTGGATTGGAATGGGGCGACAACAATCTTATCCTATCTCCATGCCAATCTAAATTTCTCACTAGTTATGTGTGACAAAATAAGGGAAAAATCAGAGTAGGGTAGACCTAGGAGAATCCTTCTATTTTAAGGCACCCGATCTGATCAGATGTCTATAAAAAGGGATTCCTTTTGATCGACTGGAAGATATTACAGTTGATAGATAATTTCCCATGCCTCTCCTTCTTCTTTCCATGCCTTCTCCCTTTTCTCTCTCTGATATCTGAAGCTTTTTCATGTCCAAGGGTATTGGACATGCCATCTGATGGATTTGAAGTGTCAAAACCATCAGATCTTCATAAGGAGCGAGAAGGCTGTGATCAAACTTCAATCGGAGCCCTATCAGAGATCAGATTCGAATATGATCAAGAAACTTGCAGATCCATCTAGGAGTAGATGGATTGAAGAAGGAGAAAGCATCTCAGATCAAGCTCGAGTGGATACCTGTAGAGGTCGGGCACGTGTATGGCTCAATAGTGAACCTCAGATTCACTGATCATTGGACTGCGGTATTCTTCTACCCATGCAAGATGATGTGATTACCTTTGGTTTATTGCATGCTGATATATTTTATTTAATGCTTAATGAATCTGATTTAGATCTATGCGTAATGTGTCGGGTCGGTGGAAATTTTTAAAATTCTGCTGCCTCTAATTCGATCTGATCCGATGCATCTACACGATCCTTCAACTAGTATCAGAGCTAGATTGTTCAGATCATAGATCTAAATTAGATCAAATCTGATTCAGATATGATCTGAAGAGTGACCAGATCTGAAAATATTTAGATTAGATTTGAATTTAGCATGTTTAGTTAGACCTAAAATTGTTTTAGATTAAAATTCAGCATGCTTTAGACTAGATCTTTTTGATATATATGATATATACATAGATCTAGTTTATTATCTAAGTAGCCAAGTACTCAGAATGAGTTTATCACCAAGCCATCCAGTCATAAGAGAAAGTAGAGATTAAAGTTCTTCTCTTATCCAATCGATAGGTTCTCTTATGACGTGTAAGAGTGCTATGTGATTACATCCCATGAAGAAGAACAGTGAAAAAAAATTTATATTTGATACATGTTTAGATTTTGATCCTTATTTGCATATTTGATATGTATTTTGATATGTTTTGGATCAAAAACTATATATGTGATATATATTTGATTTGTAAAATTTAGATCTGAAATTTAGTTTTGTAAAATCCTAGATCCAAAACCATAGGATCAAAATCTGAAATTTTATAAAATCCTAAACCTACTACTGGCATACCTATTGAGTTGACTCAATCCTTATTAAGTCGACTCAGTGCCCTGATGGGTCGGCTTAGTTTGCAACTGAGCTGACTAAGTTGTCAGGTCGAGGCTAGCTGGTCATTGTTTGTCACAGGTGTTAGAAATTGTATCCTAAAATCAATCATGTGACAGTTTCTCTTTATATATGAATTATTAATAAATGAATAATAATTATTCTGACATTTTTTATCACAAAAGTTACATCTTTCTAGAACTCTTGTATTGTGATGAAATCCTTAAAACTATATTAGTGAACGATAAAGAGAGGACTTATTGTATAGTTCTTAAATATATTCACAACCAAATGATACGTCATTACAGGATGATGACGTTTATCGAGTAGAGATCGTTGTGTCATATAGGTTAGTTATCTTCTTAACCAAAGAATTTGATGACACTGGTATGGCATACAGGTGAGATGTAGGAGTACATCGTCATTGAACAAGTGACTCACCCGCTGAGTATTCTGCTGTCAAGAACTGCTCACGAGGCATATGAATATAAGTGTCCTTCAGATCTGAGATCACCATAATGACTTGCAAGCAACTCACTATGCTTTGATGTCGGACTATCTGGATTTCTAATGCAATGATGGAAGACTTCTAGGTACAGTCAAGTACTTGCGAAGTCTGTGTGTGGATCAAGATGAATTGACCCCTCTAGATTATAGGAGTTGATATATCACTGTATTTCAATTTAGTAAATTTGATCAGGATAATCCATGTGATAGATTTGAAAATTAAAATAT
>KE504750.1:339075-353145 GCA_000441515.1 Elaeis oleifera | reverse complement strand
GAGGAAGGACCTTATAATACCGACGTACTAAGAAAAAATTATCATAAACAGCAGATAGATTTCCCGCATTACCGAAGCTACCTACCAAACAAGCACATACGAGTGTGCATAATTATTGAGCAAATCTCCTCCTTTCCTTCATTTGATATGGATTTATTTGCACGTAGTCTTGGATTCTAAAGCAAAATTAAGAAAGAATTAATTACAGAGGCGTCGGTCAATACCTTAAGCTCCTTGGAAGTCGCAACATCTGAGGAGACGGGGTCGACGGGGAACTGCTCGGGCACGCCAAGGTTCAGTTCTCTGGAGGCATTCACCGCGGGGAAATCGGCGTCTCCTATCGTTTCTTCTGTGCTTGCCATTCTCTTCTTCTTCTTCTTCTCGTCCTTTCGGTGAGTTTGCCGGAAACTTGGATTAGAGAGAGAGCCTTCCAAATTTCTTCTCCCTATTAATATGGAGAGGCTTTCTGAAGAGAGCCCGTCGGCAATGGACTTAAGAAAAAAAAAAAAACGGAAAGACGAAATAATCGGGCTTCTCATTCGATCAACGGTTCTACGATTTTTTCTATTAACAGGTATAAATAAATGAAAATTTAGTTGTTTCTACCGCTTTCGTTTTTACGGGTATTTAATTGCCGATCCTCTGATTGACCTCACTCTAACAAAACTTTTTGTCGACCAAAATTATAACTCCCGGTCCCTATCTAGGGTAACCCATTAGTTTTGACGCAAGATAATTTTAAAAAATATCAAAAATATCCTTCCACTCCTACTTTACAAAATGTTCCCAATTTTATACTTTACGTTCCTTTATTTTTTTCGAAAGAACAGCAGAAGCCCATTCTTTGAGGGATTTTTTGTCGGTCCTCACCCTTCCAAATTCATCAAAACTCAGACGAGAATATTTTGATGTGGACATTCACTTTTTAAGGAATTTTCTATCCATCCTGGCCTTCTCATATTGCTTCGGACACAGATCAGGTTTTGAGAGATTTTCTGCTCATTTTGGCCTTCCTAAATTTCATTATACTTAGGTCAAAATATTCTGATAAAAATTCAAGTTTTAAATAATTTAATTCAGATTTTTTAGAGGATTTTGTTCTTTATTATTGTCGAAAGAATTTAAAAGAGCTCATCCAGCATTTTAAATGATCTCATCTAACTTTCTAATAGTCATAGATTCTAAAAACATCGAAAATCAAGATTTTATAGCTATGTGCTCTTATGGTAGCGAGGGCCACATTATTTCAATTTCATAAAACTATACCCTCAATTACATTGTCAATAAAATAGTAGAGAGATGAAAGCATCTATCCTCTGCAATGATAGAAATCAAATTCTATATTCTTAATAATTTAAGAATGCTTGCTAAGCTCATCATGGATAAGGATGTTAGGAATATGTATGAATATATTTGAAGTTAACAGTGCGATAATTGAAATGGTTGTATCTCATTGTGTATCCTCAACTGAATCTCCTAAAGTAGTAATCAATGTGAGATAATGTAGTATTTAATTACAAATTATATATCTATTTTATTTTAATTAGTTGTTTTATGCATTTATATGTAGTTGCGGCATAAATATAGTACTTATGATATACATAATAGTTAAAATTGATTGATAATATTATGAAAGAATAATCATTTTATATTGTAGGGATAGCAATCCAATACATAATGCTGAACATACATGTTGTTGAAAAAATAGTCAAATGATTGATTCATCTCGCTATTCATCATTTGCCAGCTTGAGTAATTTCATTCGAGTTGTCAATGAAACAAGAGCTGCAATTGAAGATGAACGAAGTCAAAGAATATGTTGGATGCTTGGAAGAGCTGCATAAAGAGTGTAGGTCAAGAATTCAAGGATGTTGAAACACTTTGTGCTACAATTTGTAAATTCTGCATTACAAATTATAGGGATTTTGTGTTTGTCAAGAATGATCGTGTGCATGTGACTGTGGAGTGTGCATATAATAGATGTGGATGGTGTATTTATACTTCTCGCCTTCGGAATGAAGATAGATTTATAATTAAAATCATGAACAACGAACATACATACAGAGTAGGGTTGCAAAATCGATATCATCCCAAGACTTCAAAATATTGGGTTTCAAATATTATTAAAGAAAAACTTCAAGATATGCCCTTATATAGACTAGTTGATATTGTAAAAGATATTCGTCATGAATATAGTGTGGAATTATCATATCATCAAGCATGGCATGGAGAAGAGGTTGCTATCGAGGAGATCTATGGTGAGAGGCCAGTATCTTATGAAAGGATATGATGGTATTGTGATGCTATTCTTCAGACCAATCCCGATAGCATAGCGGTGTACAAAACCATTGAAGATCGATTTAGATATCTATTCATTTCATTTAAAGCCTCAATCAATGGTTTCATAAAAGATTGTAGACCTCTGATATTCATAGATGCAACATTTATTAAGCATAAGGATGGAGGAGTTTTACTTGGTGCTATGGGCAAAGATGCGAATGATAATATGTTCTCCATTGCATATGCTGTTGTTGATATAGAAAATGATGACAATTAGGATTGATTTTATCAGATATTGAAAGAGACTTTAGAGTCTTGCGTTGACTATCATGGGCATCATTTTATCATTATAACAGATAGACATCAGGGACTTATAAAAGCAGTGCCAAAATTCTTTACTGGTAGCTACCACTCATATTGCATCCACCATGTCTAAGATAATTATAAAATCAGGTATGCATCATATTCTTCTAAATTTTAAGTTACATCTTCAAAATATCTGGGTTTATTAAGTCATTGTTATCCTTTTGTTGTTGTACATGCAAGTGCTTGTCCATTATCATGCAACTAAAGGAAAAGATTTGTTGATTTATTAAATACTGCTGCATATACGCCAAATCTGAATATTTTCTAAAAACTAATCAACAAACTTATAGCAGTAGCTCCCAAAACAAATAACTTTATGATGCATGCAAAGCTGGAGAATTAGGCAAATGCAGTTTTCTTGGTCCGTGTTGAGGTATCATGATATCTAATATGGCAGAGTGTTTCAACAGTTAGATTTTGGAGGCCCAACATCTTTTCATTTTCCAAATGGTTGATCATATAAGACTCCAAATTATGGAATTGATGCACGATCGACGGATTCGAGGTTATAGTATGCTAATCCACCTTTGCCCTGATCCATAAAAGATGTTGCACAAAAATACAAAAGGTCAAAGATTATCTGTCTTTACATCAATCATCATAATTTATGATGTATAAGATATAAAATACTCATGTAAGGTTGATCTATAGGAATGCACTTGTTCTTGTGATGAATGGCAAATCTTTCAGATGCTATGTAAGCATGCATGTGCGTGCATTGAAAAGGCTGGTAGATCTTTGTATCACTTCATTAATAATTGTTTCGAGGCTGATATGTATAGAACAACATATGCAGAATCTATCAATCCAATTTTTGATATTGAGTTGAGTCAGAGTACATCAAATGAAATATATATTTTATCTCCTATTATGAAGACTCATCCTGACAGGCCTAGAAAGAAGAGAAGAGCTTCATAGATGGATTCATCGAGAAATATAAAATGTGGGCAATGTGAAAACAAGACACAATAGAAGGACTTGTAATGAGGTTATTAGATAACAGATCAAATTGGAGTTATTTCTAAGGAGTAGAATGATTGAATATTACGAAAGTGCTATTTGTTATGAACTTGTAAACCTAATAATATGTATCTTTTTCAGTTATTCAATTGCTTTTGGATTGAACTTATATACTTTTTTTTATTATAAATTTTGTATTTTATCTTACTAAATTTTAAATCAAATAATGGCAGCAGAGAATGCAAATCAATGAAACAACTGAATTTGGCATGCTATTAATAATAGTGCTGTGTACTAGCACACTCTAATATCTCATGGTAGGGTTTGAGTCTGAACTCTTTTTGGAGACTTTATTATTTTCTTATATTGTCTCCTCATGTACGATGTTGGATCATAGGCATAAATTGGACTGCTTTGTATATTGGACAATTAAAGTATCATTATACAATGTTAATTTGTCATTATACATAGTTTCATTAAATTAACATGATACACAGTAAAATTAATATCGTACAAGCTAATATGATACACAGTTAAATGAATCCTTTATACAGTTAAATTAATATTGTATACAGTTAATTAAATATTGTACACAGTTAAATAAACCCTGTACATATTTAAAGAAATATTGCACACAGTTAAATTTATATGGTACATAGTTAATTTAACATGATACATAATTAATTAAATCTAGTATGTGCTAAAATTAATATCGTACATAGTTAAATTAACACTGCACATAATTAACTGAATCCTGCACATAGTTAAACTAACATCATATACAGTTAATTGAATACTACACATAGTTAAAAAAACTCTACGTACAGTTAAACGAATCCTGCACACAGTTAAATTAAAATCATACATAGTTAATTCAACACTACACATAGTTAAATTTATATGGTACATAGTTAAATTCAACACTGGGTCATCTCTTTTGAAAAAGGGGTGTTGGTACACTATTTTTGGCCTGGCATGCTATAGGGGGCAAACCCATGGAATGACGCCTATGCCAGGGGCGACCTATAGATCGACCCCTACTACGCAATAGACCCGACATAGAGGGCTAATTTTTGATGTGTCCACAAGAGGTATCATAGCTCAAAAATATTAACATATATACTCTACAATCTACGGTATCATGGTATGTAGTTAACTAAACATGGTACATAGTTAAACTAGTATAGTACATAGTTAAATTAACATCATACATAGTTAAGCTAATATGGTATATAATTAAATGAACTCTTTACATAGTTAAAATAACATCATACACAGTAAATTGAACACTGCACATTGTTAAATGAACCCTGCACATAGTTAAACTAGCATCATATGTAATTAATTGAATAATGCATATAATTAAATGAATTCTGCACACAGTTAATTGAACACTGCATACAGTTAATTGAATACTGCATACAGTTAAATGAATCCTGTATACAGTTAAATTAAGACTGCATACAATTAAATTTATAGGATATACAGTTAATGTTATATGATATACAATTAACTAAACATGATACATGATTAAATTAATATAGTATACAGTTAAATTTACATCATACATCTTTAAATGAATGCATACTTCAAATATCATGGCACACAGTTGACATATCATGATACGTAGTTGAAGTATCATGGCATGCAGTTGATGTATCATGGCATGTAGATGAAGCATCATGGCACACACTTGAAGAATCATGGCACTTGAAGTATCGTAGCACGTATATACACATACACACATACATACATCTGAACCAAAACACATCCATTCAAAACTGATACATATCTAAAACTACATCTGAATCAGCTTATACTATATCTGAAATTGATACACATCCATTTGGCAATGAGAAGCCTGAAACTATCGAACCAGAACATGAGTAGAATAGTTTAGCCAGTACATACTTTTCTTAATCTGGTACATACTGAATGTTGCATGGTTAACAATTATATTGCTACATATACACATTGAAAACAAAATGAACCTAACGCATCTTCGAACATGCCATATTGCAGTTAAATTTTTTGAATGATGTTAAATAAAAATATTCAACAAATTAGTACAAGGATAGATTTTACAATTGACATAAACACAATAGAATGTTTACACAACCATCATGTCTTAATTTTAGTCCTTGGCATCTTCTTTCCAGACCATGACTAAAATTCTTTATATGTAACACAATACCCATGGAATAAGATATTTTCTGCAACCCAACTCCTATATAATGACGCATCCTTAAAATCATCATGCAATGGTCTTGAGCTACCTCTTGTAAGGATCTCTACAAACATTAGCATATGTACTCTGTAATCTATAGTATCATAGCTCTACTACAATAGTCATGAACATATCAAACTTGAGCTTCCAAAATGTTGAAGCCCACTCATTCTGATAACCAAAAATGCACGAATCTTGCCTACACACATGTTGTAAGAAATACAATAAATTACTTATAGATGTTGTTACAAATAAAAGTAACAAATAAATATTGAATAATATTATACACATATTTATTGGCATCATCTAATACATTAAAGCTCCACATCGAGTTATAGCAATCAAAGCGTCGCTCCTTCAAATCCAACATTAGGAGGTACCAATGCCAAGATGTGTTCATCGAGATGAACAAATATCTACAGTGCTCGAGATCTAATAATCGAATATCAACCATCCATTTCTGTATACTTGGTTGTGCTGAATGTATGATCTGATTGGTGACTTCAGAGGTCACTAAGGTGACTCCTAAAAGGCATTGAAGCACAACAGTCTACACAAAAAAAGAGAAGAAGAAGAAGAGTACCTTTACACATCTATTAATTGAAAACAAATGCATGCTTCTAATAAATTTCATACCTGTATCTCACAGTGCAAAATAAAGCTGCATTCTCCATGGACTCCCTATACTCTATATGGAATAGCTGTATTATATGGAAATATATATTAACAAGTTGTATATAATGCAAATAAAATCGTTAAGATCAACAAAGAAAATATTGGAGCAAAGAATACATGTAAGTAGTTAATTTTCATACATCACTCCGTAGTGGCCCATCATTAAGGAGTTGATCCAATGCATAATATGTATAAGAAGGTTTAGAAGTATCTTGATCCTCTTAGATAGTCTCACTATATAAAATATGCAAGTATTAATAAAAGAACTCATTATGAACAATGGGATGCAGGCAAATATATTCTAATAACTTACTCGGAGTGATCACCATCAACATAGAAATCAATTGATGCTTCAAGAAACGATGGAGTATACCTCTCCCCTTCCTGTGATAGGTGCACCTGTGTGTCAATTGTATTGGCTTATCCAACAGCACCGATGACTCAACATCTATAACTGTAATAGAATTTCGAATATGCTAAAAATGATGAAATATAAAAAAAATTAGTAAATGTATTGAATGTTTAATATATATCATACAAGCACACAATACAAAGATAAAAACCATTATAACAATTTAATAATTGATACATCAAAAAATTTCTAAATCTCTCTAGGGGGAGGATCTCCTTGGTCCTTAACTGATTGACTTAGCTCTGTCAGTTCCTTAGTGATAGGCTCCAAAACTGAACATTGATGGGCATATGCATCACTCTCGTTAGTGGGCAAGGTCTCGTTAGTGGGCAAGGCCATGCTTCCTTCACCTATGTTCCCCTCCTGGTGTTTCTTCTTTGTACATTTGTAGGTCTTAGGAAGGTATGATGTGGCCTTTGCCTTCTCCATGGGCTTTCTCTTGTGAGCTTCCATTTTTATCCACCTACATAATGAGGACATGTTTTGTGGCAGCATCTTCTTTCTTGCACTCCACTTCAGCCATGAAACTAACCTAAAAAGAAAAAAATGCAGGCACATAGTTAGTAAGCATTCATATTAAATAAAAAAATAAATCTTTAACTACAAATTAATGAAAATTACCTCCACCATTTCACTACTATGAGGAATAGCAGGGTCCACTTTAGCCAGATGGGCTTCTTCACGTACAAAAGAATGATCTGCCCTCACCTAATAATAAAGATCAATTAGATCAGAAATAACATCATTTCCATGCATTCATATTATAACTACAGAATCGTACTCACCTCAGAAAGATCTGCATTCATGCATGCAATATCATCTACCGGCATTAAGCCCTTGACGTGGAGCATCTTCTCGATGCATGAAAGCCTCCTATCAAAGGCAACAATCCATGCATCCTTCGCTGTGGCATCCTCAATGGGTTGAGAATCCTCTAAGTAAAAGCCATGATTAATTAAGGATCTCTCAACTACTACGATATGTGTCTCTAAAATATAAATTGGATGTTGTTTGGACTGCCTAGATGATAGAACCTAAAAACTATAAAAATCTTAAAAATTGTATGCAATAAGTAATGTGCAGTGAGGAGCTATATATTTTCCTATATAGGAAATTTTATGTATGCTATTTAAATATAGTGTGGCAAACAGTGTCCCGACACATAACAACTATGTACCAAATAAAAATAAGTGTATATCACATGAAGACAATGACATACAGCACCGAATTAAAAGAATGTAGCAAAATCTTAATTGTCTACAAATGCATTATAAGTGTGTGCAAGATGGACTTTACTGTGTGCTGGCATATAGCATGTGTGTGCCAAATAAAAATAATATATGAATCATGTAACTAATATGGAGTACAGAAAATAGAAAAAAAATCAGATTTTATATGTGCCTGCTCCTGTATCGAAACTACCCCTTGTGGCCTTCTTTGTCATAGGAGGTGCACCTCATCCTCCTTAAGCTCTATCCTCTGGATCACCTGTCATGAAACAAAAAAAAATTTCTAAAAAAATTAGTTATGCTTCAACTAAAATATATATGATGTTAGATACAAAAGGTAATACCTCAAACTTTTTTAATTTCTTTATAGCTTCAGCGATCACCTCCACCTCGCGAGGGAATGAGGTGTTGTTCCAATGCAAGAGATGGGGATAAATGAATGATGGTCTGTGCTTTCCAAGTAGACTGTTGGCATGCTCAACAGCCCATACCTATACAAAAAAAGTAATATAAGCATTATATTTTGGAGAAATCTAACTATGTATCATGCCAAAATAATATAGATTGACTGTGTATCATAACAAATTAATTGTATACTATAATATATTAATTATGTTTCATAATAAATTAATTATGTACTAATATAGATTAATTATGTATCATAATAAATTAACTGTGTACCAATATAGATTAACTATGTACCAATATAGTTATATAGATTACCTGGGTACTCACTAAAAGAAAATACTTTTATCGATGGCTATTAGCGACGGTAATTTTACCATCGCTAATAATATTTTTACCAAGATAAATGGCGACCAACAAATTTGCTGTCGTAAAAAACAATAGCGATGGTATTTTGACTTTTAGCAATGGCTAGCTGTGTCGCTAATAAAAATAATTTATTTTTTAATTTGATTCTAGAATTATTAACGATAGAGTTATCTTATTAGTGATGGTATTTTCCATTGCCAATAACCCTAAATTTCCCCCTGCCCCTTGGTTCCCATGAGTTTTATCTAATTGCGTGCCCTCATTTTCCCCCACTCTCTTTTATTTTACCCCACCAGTGACCGACCCCCCCCCAATTTCTCCCTCTCTGAGCCTTTGGATCTCATTTTCCTCCATCGGTGGCCGACCGACCATCGGATCCTGCTTCTCTGAGCCCCAACCATCTTTTCAAACCCCCATCCATCAGATCACGAGCCCCTTGACTGCCTCCCACCTCCCTGAGCCTCCGACCCATCTCCCTCCGGCCACTTTCGGTCCCCCTCTTTCCCCTGCCATCGAATCGAGCTTTCCCGAGCCCCTGACCACCTCCCCAAGCCTCGATCCCTCAGCGCCTCCTCGAGCCCCTGGCACGCCTCCACTCGGCCACCTCCTTGAGCCCCCTCCACTGAATCCCAAGCCCCTTGGCCACCTCCCACCTCCCGAGCCTCGGCCGCCTCCCGGAGTCCCCAGCCTACCTCCTCCCGACTGCCTCTAGTCTTCCTCTTTTCCCTGCCACTAAATCCAGCTTCCTCAAGCCACCAGCCGCCTCCTCGAGCCCCGAGCCCCAACCAGCCTCCCCAAGCCGTCGAACCATCTCATCGAGCTATCGAACCATCACCCTCGCCTCCTCCATTCGGACGCCTAGCCATTCCCATCAACCTCATCTGTTGTCGCCTCACCACACTACCTCGCCATGCCGCCTCACCATGCAGCCCATGCCCATCAAGGTCACCGATAGCTGCCTCACCGTGCCCAACAACCTAGTTGCCTCATTGTGCTTATCCACCGGCTGCCTAAGGCAGATCACCATCATTCTACCACTCAGTGCTGTCAACAGTCCCTCCTTTCCACCTTGATCGCCTCACTGTCGATCAACCACCGTCGATCTTCTCACCGCCACTCTCTTCCCCTCAAACAGACACTGTTACTCACTATCGTTAGCCACCATCGGCTCCTTTGCTTATTGTGACAATGCCATCAAGAGCCGCTGCCCCTCCCCTCACTCGGTAGATCTCAACATGCTTACATTGTAGATTTGTAGTTTTGATTAATATGCTGTACATGAGCTTCTTTAGTTTATATCTAGTTTTTTTTTTGATTAACTTTTAAGTCTCAGTAAAATAATTTAATACCAATGCTTGCAGAGACTCACCAAATAGTTATATGACTCATATCTAAACCTATATGCTCTATGAATTCTTTCTGGCAATTTGCTAAATTGCTAATATTCTATCAATTTGTTATTGTAAAGTTGTAGACCATAACAATATATATATCCTTGTATTGGTGTTTGCTTTTATGCCTATCTAATAAATGAATGTGCTTGTACTTGTGTATATCCATGGTTTTAAAGTATGTATTCCAGAATTGTCTATGCCTGTTTATATTAATTCATGCTTGTATTTTCTAAATTATCTTTATTTTTTAGAGTTGGTTGAATTGAGAGAAGGAACCAGGTTGACTCCTCTCAACTTTATTAATTATGAAGTTTATGTGTTGGCCCATCAATATTTGACAATCATTATTAATTGATTTGTGTTGGATATGCTATTTAGTACGTGAATATTTTCTTTTATGTTCTGACTAGAATCTCGAGATTTATCATTTTTATGAACTGAAAAAAAAATATCAATTTAAGCGTTATGAAGGTTACCCTAGCACTCCAAACATCTATCATGTAGTAGTTATGTTAAATTTCTAAAAATTGGTTGTACATTGCCTCAAATACATTGTTAGTGGCAAAAGACTTTGATTTATATGCCCAAAATATTCAGAAAACCCTAATGTTAAGGTTCTGGTGTTTGCTAGTGTCAACAAGCTCATGATGAAGTTTAGCTCAGCAGAATTGCTCAACAACTCTTTGAATGTACCAAAAATTTAATCTCTGATAACGGTTTCAAGGTTTATTTTCTCTTTTACAATCTTTCATGCAAATTAATAGAAGGAATTTTGCAGAAGATACTTTAAATAATGTGTGGTAATTGATCATATGAAGATCAGATACTGTCTACTTTGACTTATATTTTCCACTCCTAATAGCAATAGGAGGATTCAATAGATGTTCTTGGTTTGCAAGTTGGGACCACAAGATGCTTCAAATTTTTTCACAAGGACTGCTTTGTGCTTTTGCTTTCTTTTTCTTACCATTCTACCATAGTGCCCAGTAGTTTGTATGATTTTCTTTCTGATTTCTTCTTTCCATATTTCTAAACTACATATCTAAACAACAACTATTGGCATTTAAGGTCACTTCAGTGGGTGCAAGATCGAATTTCCATTGATGCTGCTCGGTAGACCATGGAATCCCTTATACATGTATTTGAATTTTGCTTTACATGTGAATGATTTTGGCTTCATTATTAGTCTTTGAGCAATGTGATTGTTTGTTTGGTTTGGTCTGCTTATTTACTTATTTGGCTCTGTTCTTTTGTGCAATTTGCTGGACACCTTAGATTCCACCTATTTATCTAATTCATAAAATCTAATTTATCATTTGTTCAAAAGTTTTTTTGTTCAACGAGATATAAATTCCACCTATTTATCTGACCCACAGCCCCACCTCCCTCCTTCAGAGCCCTAGATGCTGGAGTGCCGTGCAGTCGGATCGGCACCGTCGGACCCATACTGCTGTTGCACTATGAGTATTAGCGACGGCGACGGTGACGATGATGGAGCCATCATCATCGCCACACCCCATTCATATCTTTTGAAATTTTAAATATTTAAAATTAGATTTATCTGATTATTTAAATTAATAATATTTAAATTTAAATATTATTAATCTAAATATTAATAATATTTAAACTAATAATATTATTAATTAAATAATATTATTAAATTAATAATATTATTAATAATATTATTAATAATATTATTAATAATATTATTAATTAATATTATTCTCAAAAAGTGAAACTACTTCGGAAAGCTCTCCAACGAGAGTAGCGCTACTATCTTCAATGGTAGGAATTCGAAGTCGGACCACCACCAGATCGGCTTTAGCCTACTCATCTACTCCAACGATGGTTAGAGCAGCTCGACAATTGAATTCTAGGCCCTAGGCCCAGCTTGAAGTCCAAAAAAATTTTCGAAGTGGACTTAAGGAGGCTAACATGATACCTTTAGAGTTTACAGTGATAGGTTTAGTATGAATGAAGAAATGAAGTTACAAACAATGAAAACATGCCTTAGTTCCCCAGTTCACACATGCCACCATCTCCACTGACATCACTACACCACTTCTCCATTGCCACCATCCACCAACCGCGGATTTCCTCCATCGCATCCCCTCTCGATTCCCTAGCTCACACCCTCCCTGTCTTCTTCTCTTCTTTGTATGCCTTCTCCTCCTCTATCGATCAGGTGAGGTAGCTTTGGAAGGTCTGTTGTTCCACAGACAACTAGCATGTAGCCATTGTTAGATGGAAAGGAGAAGAAGACAATGCAGGAGGGATCTTTTCCCCAGGTTGGCTTCTAAATTTCTTTCTCCTCCTGCTCTTCTTCTTTGCATCCCTCTCTACTTCGCCATTCTTTATTTTCTTTCCTTTTAACTTTTGATAAATTGGGACTTGGAAACTCTCTAATGCTATCTTCTAGACCTTGAAGGAAAATTCTTTGTTGCCATACCAAGCTGCTTTGCCCACTGAAATTTCTCTAGTGCTGGTAAGTTTACCTGTTTTCCTTGAATCATCTAATTTTTTTCTTTTTAATCATCAAAATCATCTTACATTCTTTATAATGTCTGGATACTCTCAGATTCGGATGACGTGAGGTCACTAGTGACCCCACAGTCATATGGAGCAATGCCCAACTCTCAGAGCAGGTAAGTCTATTAATAATTTTTTTACTTATTTTAAATGCTTATATTTAGAAGCTTCACATATCTAGATTTGAGTCTGGAAAGAAGATCTAGAGGGTAAAAGTTCAATCTAACCATCCAATCGATGGACCGAGAGTGTCTATAACTCCATATCATCAATAAATATGTAGGAATAATCTGTTCGAGAATCGAAGTAGTATATCGAAATATAAGTCTTCGTGTCGATATATATGCTTTCATATCGAAATTTATTAATGATGTTTATTTTTTTCATTACAGGATGTTGGAATATCCGGCTCTCATCCACCAGCTGCTAGAGAGGACGTACAAGAGCGAAAGGAGGATGAGGAGGACGATGGAAGGGTTTAAGGTCGAACCACTATCAGATCGGCTCTAGTCTAGCGGTGCCAGAATTAGATGTTCTAGGCTGCATGCATGCTACACTAATGTATTCAACAAGTCTATAGCCTCGGCCGATAGGCCCAGATAATCTTCAAAATTTCATCATGATGGGGATAGATCATTGCAATTGTTGGTCTTCAATGCGGTAAACTCTAATATTTTAGATATTTCTTTTATATTATTTTATCCTTTATTATCTAATATAATATTCTTTATGATATCTTGATACTCTCAGGTTCGGACAATATGGGGTCACCAGTGACTCCACAGTTACACGGAGCAGCACTCGACTCTCAGAGTAGGTAAGTCTATTAATAATTTTCTTTACTTATTTTAAATATTTATATTTAGAAGCTTCACATGTTTAGATTTGAATCCGAAAAATAGATCTTGGGGGCTAAAAATTTAATCTAACCATCCAATCAATGGATCAAAAATATTTGTAGCTCCGTATCATCGAATGAAATATGTAGGAACAATCTGTTCGAGAATCGAAATAGTATATCAAAATATATACTTTTGTATCGACATATATATTTTCATAATAAAATTATTAATAATATTTATTTTTTTTCATTACAAGATGTTAGGGCATCCAGCTCTCATCCACCAACTACTAGAGAAGACGTACCGGAGCAGAAGGATGAGAAGGATGATTAGGAGAATCTTACATAATTATATATATATAATTTTGATACTTGTAAATAAT
>KE504750.1:271886-319910 GCA_000441515.1 Elaeis oleifera | reverse complement strand
AAGAAATGATGTCTCGATAATGTAATTACTTTTTTGAAGATGATGTTCGGAGAATACAAACTCTCCATGATGATGCTGTTATTGTCTCGACGACGATAATAAATTATGATGTAAAAAAAATTTAGTTGATAATGGAAGCTCAACAGATGTTCTTTTTTACTCGATTTTCTTTCGAATGTGACTACCGACTGATCGACTTAGAAGAGTCTCGATGTCATTAGTCGGTTTCACTGGAGATGTAGTTACTGTGGAAGAAAAAATCACTCTCCCATTAATCACAAGAATAGATCTACAACAGAGTACTATTCTCTTGACATTCACGGTTGTTCGAATTTCTTTGACTTATAATGCCATACTCGGATGATCTGAACTTAATGCCTTGAGAGCACTAGTCTCAACATATCATCTATTGGTCTGATTCCCAACAAGAACGAAGTCGGAGAGATGCATGGAGATCAACAACTCGTTCGATGCTGCTTCCTGATCTCCACACAGAATAAACAACCAGAAGACTCTTTGTCCATTGATAAATTAGACCAAAGAGAAATAAAGAAAGGGGGAACTAGTTGAGCAATTGGTTTCCATCTCACTAAAAGAAGAAGATCCTAAGAAGACGGTCCAAATTAGATCACAATTGCTTGATCCAAAGTGGCAACAACTAATAAATTTACTAAGAGCAAATGCCAATATTTTACTTGGTTGGCTACTGATATGCCGAGCATCCCTCCGGAGGTAATAATCCACCAGCTAAATATTGATCTAAAAGTTAAGCCGATGAGATAAAAAAAAGATCTTATACTTTCGAAAGACAGAAAGTCATCGATGAAGAAGTCGACAAGCTCTTCGCAGCTAATTTCATTAGAGAAGCAAATTATCTTGATTGACTTGCTAATATAGTGATGGTGAGAAAAGTCAATAAAAAATAGAGAATCTGCATCGACTATATAAATCTAAATGAAGCCTGTCCGAAGGACAGTTTTCTTATCAAAATTAATCAACTAGTTGATGCAACTTCGGGACACTGACTCTTAAGCTTCACGGACGTCTTTGCTAGATATAATCAGATTCGGATGGCACCTGAACATGAGGAGCACACAGCCTTCATAACCGATAAAAGCATCTACTGTTATAAAGTAATACCTTTCGGTTTAAAAAATATCGGAGCTACTTATCAATGGCTAGTCAACAAAATATTTAAGGCATAAATCAGATAAAATATGAAAGTCTATATGGATGATATGCTAGTAAAAAGTCTTCAAACTTCTGATCATATTCGAAATCTGAAAGAAGCCTTCAGCATACTTCGACGACATCAAATGAAGTTAAATCTAACTAAGTGTGCATTCGAAGTAACTTCTAAAATTTTTTTGGATTTTTTGTATCACAACGAAAATTGAAGCCAATTCCGAGAAGATAAAAGCCATCATCAATATGAAGTATCTAAGTTCCAAAAAAGAGATACAGCAACTTAATGGAAGGATCACCACACTAAGTCGATTCATCTCAAGATCGATAGAAAGATGTTTGTCCTTTTTCAAGACCTTGAGATAAGCAAAGAACTTCACATGGTCAGACGAGTACCGATAATCCTTTGAAGATCTAAAAGATATTTGGTATCTCCACCATTACTTACAAATCAAAGATTGGAGAAACTTTGTATCTCTATTTAGCGACTTCGACTGAAGCAATTAGTTCGGTACTCATCCAAGAGGATGAAAATCAAATTCAATGACCGATCTACTACACTAGCAAGGTGCTTCACAATGTCAAAATAAGATATTCAAAGGCGGAGAAGATGGTCTATGCTCTAATCATATCATTGTAGCGACTTCGCCCATACTTCCAAGCAAATCCCATTATCGTCTTGACAGACCAACCGTTGAAGATGATTTTGTACCGACCTGATACTTCAGATCAAATGACAAAGTGGGCAATAAAACTCAGTGAGTTTGATATCCAATATCGCTCACGTCCATCGATAAAGGTACAAGTTTTAACCGACTTCATCGTCGAGTGTACTATATCTGATAATAATTCTAAGGATGAATCAAGTGATAAAATAAGTCAGTTGAAACTCTCAAGCCCGACTCAACATCAGTGTGAGTGTTACATATTGATGGAGCATCCAACGTACAGGATAGTGGAGCCGGCCTTATCCTTATCAATTTCGAAGGATGGTAACTGAATATGTCCTTCGATTCAATTTTAAAGCTTCAAATAATCAAGCCGAGTATGAAGCACTCCTAGCCAGCTTGAAGATTACCAAAGAACTTGACATCGATAACCTGAAAGTCTTCACCAACTCGCAATTGATTACCGAATAGGTTAAGAACGAGTTTGAAGTCCGAGACCTCGTTATGATGAAGTATCTTCAGAAGATGAAAGATCTAATATCAATTCTAAAATATTTTGAGATCTCTCCAAGAATAGAAAATACTCGAGCAAATATACTTTTTCGACTTGCAACTACATCATTCAACTCCCTGAGTCGAACATTCGTTGAATGTCTTGAACAGTCGAGTATTGATAAAATCGAAGAAGTGCTGCAAGTCAATAATAAGCCAAGTTAGATGGATCCGATCATCCAATACTTGACTGATGAAACTCTACCAACATACCCTTCAGAAGTCAAACGACTCAGATGGACGGCCTCATAATATATTTTGATGAATGGCCAACTTTATAAAAGATCATTTTTCTTTCATTACTGAAGTGTTTGAAACCAGCAGATGCTGATTATGCACTCAGAGAAGTTCATGAAAAAATTTATGAAAATCACTTGGGGGATAAATCTTTGGCTTACAAAGTCTTACGACAAGAATATTATTGACCAACCATGAAGAAAGATGTAACTGAACTTGTCTAAAGGTGTGAATTATATCAGAAATATGCAAATATACAACACCAACCGGCCAGTCAGTTGACATCAATTGTTGCACTATGACCCTTCGCACAGTGAGAAATTGACATACTTGGTCTTTTTCCTCTAACATCTAGTCAGAAAAATTCATAATAATTATCATTGATTATTCATCAAATGGATGGAAGCTAAACCTCTGGTACAGATCACTGAAATTAAAATGGAAGACTTCATTCAAAAATCAATCATATGTAGATTCGATCTACCACATACCATCATCACCGACAATGGTCGATAATTCGACAATCAGAACTTCAAAGAGTTCTGTGCAAAATTTTACATTACGTACAAACTCACATCACTCGGCCATCCACAATCCAATGGTAAGTGAAAGTGACAAACCAAACAATCTTGCATGGACTCAAAATCAGACTGAATGAAGCTAAAGGCCTCTGAGTGAAAGAATTATATCCAATCCTATAAGTATATCGAACAACTCCTCATATACCAAGAGAAGAATCGCCATTCAATCTGACTTATGAAATAGAAGCGATGATCTCACTTGAGATCGGATTACCATCAGCAAGGGTGGAATAATACAATAAGTTGAGCAATTCAAAATATTAGAGAGTCGATCTAGACCTACTCCTGAAAGTCTGATAGCAAGCTCAAGTTCGGATGGCAACATATCAACAAAGAGGAGCCCGATATTATAATATGAAAGTCAAGCCGAAGGTCTTCCATCCAGGAGATCTGGTCCTAAGTAAAGCAGAAGTCTCAAAGCTTTTGGATCAGAGAAAATTATCTCCAAATTGAGAAGGATCCTACAGAATAATCGAGACACTTTGATCGGACGCATATCGGCTAGAAACTCTTGACGAAATAACTATTCTACAGACCTGAAATGCCGACAACTTGAAGATGTATTATCAATAAAGTTATTCATATGTACAATGTTTAGAATGAAATATTAAATTTCAGATTCATGAAAGCCAACTACAAAATGATAGTAGACCGATGAATGAATAATTGATTCTTATCGACTATATCTCGATTTTTACTGTAAAATCGATACACCGATTGTATCTCGGTACCGATTATATTTTGATTTTTTACTATAAAAATCAACTCTAGTCAAACAATTACTTGTGCCGACTTAGTTTTAACTAAGCGGAATACTATGCCAATATGATCCCGATCGAATTAAAATATATCGATTTGACTACGATCGGTCGAAGGATATTCAGCTTACCACTGTTTATTAAATATTTAGACATACTGACTTGACTACAGTTAGTCGAAGGATGTTCTGCTTATCACCATCCATCCAAATACCTAAAAGGTAAGGTATGTCGATCGACATTCGACTAACGGACAAATTCTATAGTTATTACTAAACGTTCGACTCATCGATCGATATTCGATTGTCTAACTATAATTCTACAACATTGAAAGTACACAAAAGAAAGAGTTTATATTAGAAATCTTTTTTTCATTCATTATTATCTGATTACAAAAGAAAAAAATGCTACACCGATCACCAGTCATTATCTTCATCTTGCTCCGGCACAGCTTCGACAGTTGGAGTAGGTTCTGGTGCAATTGACGCATCATCTTCGGTCGGCGCAACATCCTCTTCAGCAGCTTCATCTCCTAAACTAGGAGGAATGATGCTGCTCAAGTTCAAATCTGGATATAATTTTTCGACCACATCTCGACCGTCTTCGTACCCGTTGTAGTAGGAAGCATGTCCGCCTTCGAGAATTTTTTCATTGAATTCTTCAGAATTTTGAAGTTCTCGACGATCAGACTCAGGGCTTCCCTTGCCGACTCTGCTTCAGCCCTCATGGAGGCCGATCCAGCATCGGCCAGTGCCAGCCTTTCCAAGGTGGCCCGATGCCTTCCACGCTCTACTTCAAGTTCTTCAATATAGCCATCCCTCTCTCACCAGAGCCGATGGATGGAGTACTTCTTGCTCCTAATCCGAGACTCGAGGGATGAGATGTTCTGGTGAGCTGACTCAAGTTCGACTCCGGAGGATTGTAGATCAACCGTCATTCGGGAGATCTGCTCCTGAAATTCTTTCTCCCATTTGGTTGCCACCTGGAGTTGTTCGACGGCAGTATTCTTTTCAGTAGTAACGACTGCCACCTTATCCATTCATGACCGATGAAAGTCGGTGATCTTTCGATAGTCGCTCTCTAGAGTGTGCATATCGTGCACTCACTGAAAGCAGAAGATACGTCAAGTTAGATCAGATTAAAAAAAAAAGAGATGTCAAAAATTTACCCCGAGTATCATCGGGTAAAAAGAAGAAAATATTTCGACAACAGTCCAATTGTTCCTATTCTCCCGATCAGTCAGAAGAAGGGCAGCTTCGATGAGCCGCCTGGCCAATGCCGGATTGGCCAAGGCCGACTCACCCTCGGAGATCCTGATGTCGAAAAGTGTTGGAAGGCCTGCAGACGACCCGTCATCGGCCGAAGTCGCCAGTGCCTTCCCCAATCACCAGTCAACGGTCGAGCGCTTGAGACCACCGAAAAGGTGCTTGACTACTCCCGAGAATGTTCCATTAAAGGAACAGCTGGCACAGTCGTAGACTGCTTAGGTTCAGCCGCGACTCCCTACCCAGTCCAAACCTCTACTAATGGAGCCATCAATGGTATTGCTGCAGCTTCGTTGTCTCCTGCCATCCCATCTTCAGTAGATGGTGTCTCAAGAAGCATTGTCGGGGCCGACAATGCCAAGACTGGCTCGAAAACTGTCTCTGACGAAATGTTGGATTCCCTCATCGGTACTGACGGAGTGGCAACCCGACTCTTCTTCGACGGTCGAGAGGGTCCAGCTTCAACTACTGCCTTCTTCTTGGTAGCGTGCGAGTGGATATCGGCAGTCGACACTCATGTCCTTGGCTGTATAGTTGTAATTAAAACAAAGAGATCAGTATAAAGTTTAGAAACAGATAAGAAAATAAAGTGACCGACTATGTTATATCTAAAGAAGTGACCGAACTAAGTTCGGCATCGTAGAGAGCTTGTTCGGTCATCAGCTCTCATTGTGGTGGAACTGCCATATCTTTCAGTCGGAGGAAGTCTTTTCGATCATCGACCTTCATCCAACTATTCTTGTTGGGGTCAGTTCTTGGATTACCCCAGCACGAAGGAAAGCCCCAGGAAAAGAAGAAGAGATAAAGAAAATTAATTCTTCCATCCATGAATGGATGATGGAAGATCGGTGATAAAGAAAGATCTTTCCTGGGGTTGAAGAACCACCAACCCTTGACCTTTGGATGAGAACGAAGGACAAAGAAAGATCGAAAGAGAGAAGGACAAAGTTCAGTCAGGATAAGACAACACAACAAGGCGAAACTGATGATCAGCCAGACGGAGTTTGGAGCTAGCTGAGCAGGACAGAGGCCATAGTAATCAAGAAGATTTCGAACAAATTTGAAATCGAAAATCGAAGATCGGTCCGAAGATCCTCAATATAAAATGCAATATGATCCAGAGGAGAAAAATTCATCCGACCATCCAGATCAGGAGCGAAAAGCTGATACTGCTCCAGGATACAATACTATTCCCGAAGTCGTTCAATATTAAGCCTGGATAAATAAGAAGCTTCCATTTTCGGACCTGAGGAAGATTCATCGATCGAATTCTCCGACCGACTGTCCCGAGAAGAAAAGCCTTTTTACTGGCCATCGAAAATGAAAACTAAAAAGAGAAGAGAAAATCATTAGAGAAAACCCTAGGAGAAAAACCCTAAGAGAAAGCAGAACGACTCGACCTAAAGCAAAGGATGGTGCGAGAAACAAGACCCGGGAGCTCCTAGTACTGAGACAATCTTTCGATAAAACCTTCTGTTGCAGAGATGCGACAAATACCAAAGTGAAATTCAGATGAAAGCGATTTTATATATATAGGACCCCCAATGGTCCGGATGAAATCAGAATCTCTTTAGATGTCGACACGTGGCGACATCGAGATCGACCATTGATCGGATGGTTCGACGTACCTGCTCCTAGATCATGCCACCTCACCATTATCCGTGTGAACAACTCATGGCCAATGGCATTTGGATACGTAGCCAAGATCTGTTAGTCAGAATCAAATCGTTCGGATTTCTGGGTGCTGAATTATCTTTCCGAAATGACAGCCCAATGATGATTTCACAACTATCGAAACAACAAAATAGCTGGAGATCTCTTGTATTCCAAAAATCATTAATACCAGCAGCCAGGTCCGGGCTCGAGGCAGCACGTGACAATTTCTTTGCCCAACGTGATAGACTACATGACAATATGCACGTCAGACCACCTTGAACTTAGGAGTGGAGGGCAATTGTTGGGATAATTCAACCAACCCCGACTCCAACTCTACATCGGCCTTATGAACACAGTACACTGACTCACAATCAGTGACCGACTGACAGTCGGTTATTCTCAACCATCAATGGATAACCACGACGACTTAGTTAATATCTGATTGATGACTATCGGCATATCAGAGTTACCAATCGATGCTCATTCGGATCTATCGACATATAGTCAGCTTATCTTCCCACGATCACATAAGGCCATAATGTACGGAACCTACACATCTAACCATTATAAATGGTTATCAACTACGTGTCACGGTCATTAATAGGCATAAATAGCCCATTAACTTCATGATTATAGTCCGATAATTAGTAACATAAAAAGCGGAACCACGTGCTCGACGGTTATATCTGAATCATCTATAAAAGGGAGATAAATTAATAGCATTGGTAAGATAATTCTGGATTGAGACTCTGCCATTTTAAATATTCTTATCTGCTGTTCACCACTTCCCACTGATTTAAGTATCGCAAGATTTTCATCGGACACAATTTCGATCTGTGAAGACTTTGTTTTGCAAGTGCTCTTCACTGACGACAGACGCAACAGGTGATTGGCCGCAACAACTCACATTCAGAATTTAAAGTGTATACTCTATGCCTTTGAGATGCTAACTGCCCTCAAGACCAACTGCAAAAAGACGAGCATCGTAGGGATGCGACTTTCATCATCGAAGATAGAGGATGCATCTACTTTCCTCAGCTACCGGATCGTTTCTCTTCCCATTCATTACTTGGGATTCCCTCTACATCATTCGAAACTCAAACCTTCAGATTGGAACTTTCTTATCCAAAAATAAGAGAAAAAACTCTCTGGATGTGGGAAAAAAAAAGAAACTTGTCCTTGGCTGGACGGCTTGTTCAAATCTAATCAGTGCTCAGGCAAATCCCAATCTTTTGGAATATGTTAGCATACCGCATTCCGTCAGTCGTTGTCCAGAAGATTGATCGAGTCTGTAGATCTTTTCTATAAAGCAATCAAAATGCACGCGCCAAAGTTCCTTGCTTGGCTAGATGGGATCTAGTACGCCGACCAAAATATATGGGGGCCAGGAATCTTGAACCTCGAAGTGATTAACATAGCATTATTGTTGAAGTGGTGGTTTAAATTCCACAATGATCATAGTGGACCATGGAGGAATCTAATAGCCAAGATCTAAGCTTCCTTCAAAATTGCTTCTGGTAAAATTTTGACAACCTCACCACCGTGGAACAGCATGTTATGCTACAACAATATGGAAGCTTCCGGTCGTTAAGGTCTGTAGCTGGTTATGCTACAACAATAAGGTTCTCACAGCAGACAATCTCATGAAGAAAGGCTAAGACCTCAGACCTGCTCCCTATGCTCCGACCATCTTGAAACACTGGATCATCTATTGCTGCAATGTGAGTATTCCGAACAGATATGGCAAACCATTCTTCAACCCACTGATAATTCCAGGCCTAAAAGCACATATGGTTACCGGCACACATGGAGGTTGGCCACCCCAAATAATTGCAAGAGAGTTGCCAATGACGGAGTCTTTACCACTGGACGTTGGTGTATATGAAAGGAATGAAACGGCCGTGTATTCAGAGACGAGGCGCTCTCATGGAGTCGAGTGCTTAGCCAGATCCTCCACCTTCTTAAAGACTGGTCTTCATCCCTTCAATGTCCTAAAGGCCAAGAGCTGGTTGGCCAGCCTCGAAACTTACCCTCCAAGCACCACGCATCCCCCATGCGCATCATGGCATGTAAAAGGCGGTCTGGTTGGCTTCATCTCGGCCTTAGCCCTTCATAGAGTCGTAAAACTCTTCTGCTTGATCTTATTGATTGATCTGCAATCAAATGACGAACAAAAAGCAATATTCTGAAATAGTTCATGGCAATCCAAAGTTTCCATATTGTTGCTGAAATCGATTGAGATCGGAAGACGAACACTTAGTCCTCATGCAGGGATGTTGGTGCTAAAGCGACCTGCAAAACAAGTTCCAAACTGAAGGTTGTGGCTCCAGTGAGGACTCTCCGACGTTCAAGTTAGAAAAGAAGAGAACAAAAGAGCAGTAACAAATTCTTTGAGAGGAATTTGATCGAACTTCATTGGGTCTTCAAGGCTCTGGTTATTTATATAGAAGGATGTCGGACAGCTGGATTGTTAGCTATGAGATTGCACGATCCCGAGATTGTCGGATTATTGGACATGCCAAATTGGGTAAGATAATTCAGCCTTTGACCGCTCCTGCGAGATTAGAGACGACGGTTGCACCAAATCTTATTATTCGGGATAAACAGCTGTTGTGCATGTTGAAGAGATAAGTCAGCTGAGCAGCTCATACACAGGTTAGACCTCGAGGATGCCTCAGCTTAGCATGGAGATGGACTCCTCAACTCATACGGTGGTCAACGACCGTGTTGATGATCTGAAAACTTGAGATTTCTTATAATATAGCGCTGATCCGAGGCTCTCATGGTAACCACCATAACACTACCCTCTTATTCCTGAGTCTGAGAATCAGATGAAAGGAGTACTCCAAAAGTACCTCATATCCAATGCCATATGCTTCTGCCTTCATGCCTGCCTTATCATTTAAAGCGTGTGACGTCAGCCTAATGCAATTGATGCAGACGGACATAACTGACGGGACCACTCAGTCGACAGTCTCTTCGAGGTTTTAATTACTTTACAGTGGCTTTTCATTTTCTTCCTCCTTTATATTTGCGCTTTGAAAGTACAAGTAGCTACAAATCTTTTCATGCTGATTATTCATCGTGATTTCTTGGAGCAAGATGGATTTACAGCACGTGAAGAGACTTGAGTAAATTCTGGTTCGTAGGAGGTAGGTCATGGTTCCAGTTGCTGAAACGGGATTCGTGGTTAGAAAGAAGAACATACCACCCCTATCATAGAACCCACGGCCCTACCATTGGAACCCATGATGTAGGATTCTCCAGGAGAAGTTTCAGTCGATGAGGCATCGATGGAGATGACATCGAAAATGAGCACTGAGGGATGCTTTGAAAAAGATCTGATTGAGGTAGTGTGGATGGAAAAGATGATCGATAATCTAGAGATGGATCTGGCGACGATGATGGAGACTGGGGGATCTCTGGAGATGACGACTTCGGCTAGACGCTTTCTTGCATCCTCTTCTCATGTGAAACCTTCAGATTCGATCCCTCATGCTCCATCAGTAGAAGAGAACCTCCAATCTATGGTGGAGTATTTGATGAACCTCTTACTGCCAGTTGAGAGGTTGTTCCTCAACGAATAAAGGGGGAAGAAGCAATTTGCTGATGCTTTAAGATCTCTTGTACATATGAGTCAATGTCTGGCGAGCCTCATCAGTTCCAACCTCAGTGTTCCGACAATGCAGAAGAAGGAGATCGACTTGCTGAGGTACAGATTAGAGCATCTGGAGAAAGATAATGCTTAGCAGGCTAAGGAGCTTAGCTTTACAGAGGAGGCTCTTCAGGAGGCCCAGGACTTGATTCTCCATCGGAACGAGAAACTACGACAGGCTGAAAGATGGATTGAGGCCTCGAATAACAAAAATCTGGGCCGACAAAAAGATTGAAGACCTTGAAGGGTGGATTAGAACCCTCGAGAGATAAAGGTTTGAGGCTGAGAGAGACTATCGCCGGACCCATGATGACCTGGAGCATCTGAGGAGGATATTTGAAGTGAGAAGAGGTTCTCCTTGTCTTGAAACTCGCTCTCGAAGGAGCCCCAGTGGTGGTCCGTCCAAGAGGGCCAGAACTTTCGAAAGGATGAGCTGTGGAGGGAGAGCTCCTCGAGAAGATGGATGCTCTGCTATCAAGGAAGTTCAAGCCTCCCCAGAGCTGCTCTCAGAAGTTCAGGAGGACAGATCGGAGGTGGAGTACCTGAAGAAGAGGTTGGAAGAGAGAAAGTAAATCATAAGCTTCTCTGGGGCAAATTTATAGATCAGGAGATTTTACTCAAACACGTTAAAAGTAGGAGAAAGCAGCTGGAGAAGGAAGGACTAAGATCATAACCCAAGCTTACAAGGCGGTATTCTTCATGGGCTTCGAGAAGTGCAGGTCCATTATCTAGATGCACCTTCCTCCTGACTTCATCGAGATCGATTGTCTGGATGAAGATTTACAGGTGGTGTCGTCAAACAACTGATCGAGGTTTATAATGTTGGCTCACTTTTCGAAAAAGTGGACAAGATCGACGCAGTCGTTTAGATTGAAAGCATCGATAGCATCGAGGAATACTATCCAACAGGCGACTGCCCCGGCAATCCCCCTGAGGAGTGATTTATGCCCTCTTCTTTTTATTTCCTGATCTCGTAATAGAATGTCCATAGGAACTTAACATATGAGGAATCAAATTTTAATATGAGAATCAAATTTTTAACATATACTTGGCCCTTAGCTGTAACTACAAAATTTGATTAGAGTAATAGCCTAGGCGAATACTTAGCTTGTGTTATGCTTCAAGCAAGGCTCGAGCCGAGCTGAAGTTAGAGCGAAAATCTAAGCTAGCCCCAGCCGTAGTTAGAATTGCAAATATAATAGAGATTATAATCCTCATTTCGATCTAGGATGAATTTTCATATCTATCATACAAATTTTGAAAAGATCGAAATTTGAATTACATCTGCATAAGAGGAATCGACGCACGTCTGCACATATTCCTTCGAAAATGATGTAAAGTGTGATTCTCTTGCCATTGACATTAACTACCATATCGGCGGCAGCAATCACATCCGTTCGCAGTCTCCATGTGTCGTGCGTACGCTAATCTTCTGTCGATGTATGTCTCCTGTAATTAATACACCAATGAAAGATGTCTTTTGGAGGTCCCATTCAAGTTTGAGATTATTTAAAATCCCAAATAGAACAAGAGGTGGATCTCGCCAAATTCTGGTTATCTTCTCCTTTTGCTATGAGTTCTTCTATTCTTACCCTTTCGCGACTTTTCTGCACGAGAAAGAGAAAGAGATGGCCACCATCGAGCCTGATTTTGCTCTGCTGGGTATCAAATCAGAGTTGACAGAGCGAGACATAATCATGCTGTATGAGCAATATCAGATACCTCTCGCATTCCAACTTGAAGTCCCGAGACTGGACAATCGAGTCTGCCATCTGCCTTTAGGGCATATGGGCTTCTACGAGGAGTGCTTTCGGGCTGGGCTAACGCTTCCTCTCTATCTCTTTTTTGCAGCGCTCCTCCAGTATTTTGAAATATCACCGTGTATGATTGTGCTGAATGCGTGGTGGCATGTATGCGACTTTACCGCGATATGCATGCTGGCTAGGATTGTGCCAAATATCGCATTCTTTATTTTTCTTCAGCCTCAAGCAGCACCCAGACTCATGCAGGTGGTGATACGTAACTTTGCGAAAGAAGAAGGATAGCTTTTGCCTAATATTTTTGGATATGCCTTCCACCATGCACGATTGGAACTAAGGTTTCTCTTCGTCTCGTAGACGTCAGGCGAAGATTGAAATTTTACGACCTGAGGCAAACCCCGAGAGGCTGTGCTGAAGGAACCTTCGACGAACGAGAGCTTGGAGCAGGAGATGGCAGCTCTATGAAGCTTCAAGGTTTCAGAGTTGAAAGAGCTGTTGTCGACTCAGACGCTGTTTAATGTCGGTATCAGTCAAGGCACTCCTCAAGGTACGTGAGTTAGCTGTCTTGATTTTAAATTTCTGACTATGTTTGTCTTATAATTTGATCACCATGATCACAGAGCTGGATGCTGAAAAGAGCTCAAGCCCACCAAAGGAGAAGAGAAAAATTCTATGGAAAAGAGGTGCCAAGCTTGCTACTAGGCGAAGCCTTCAAATTAGAGTCGGAGATTCCACACAACCGTCTTTGGAGGCCAGAAAGTCTGAACCTTCTCCTCCAAAAGGTTATGAGATTACGCGGGTGGAAAGCAGCTTGCCTACCACCTCAGCTACTGCAGCTACTGGGTGGGCCGTGCAGACCAAAGTTCGAAGGAGGTGATTCTGGGCCTATCTGCTCCTTTCAGCTCACCGACCAGACCAACTTCACTCGTGATCGAATCCTTCTCGGATGAGACACCAGTTAAGGCTGCCGATGTGTCTGAAACTGCACCAGCCAAGCTGAAGCTTGAGGCCTCAGCACTGAGAGATCCCATGCTGGTGAGTGAGCTACTTTTCAGACTGCTCCTTCCTACCGACGTGAATGAGCTGCTGGGCATCTCTCAGAGAGAGATGAGGAGAGGAGTCATGGATTGCCTCATCTGGGTATTTGAAGCTTTCCCATTTAGCACTTATTGTATGCTTATTCATTGCTTATGAACTTTTCTTCACTTACCAACTCGCCCATTACTTAAATGGGTACATTGAAAGCTCCCACGAGCTAGCCAAAGAGATGAAGAAGTCTAAGCTCGAAGTTGAGATGCTCAAAAGAGCAAAAGAGAGGGCCGAGAAGAAGGTTGGAGAAGTCTCCATGAGAGCTGACGCCACCTAGAGGAGAGCTGAAGATGTTGAGGTGACATTGAGGAAGACTGTTGAAGAGAATTCATGGCTACTGGACAAGACAGTGGAATTCGAGGCTCAGACGAAGAAGAACGCAGCCGCTAGTGAGGAGAACTCCCGCCTGCAAAAAGAATAAAGAACTGAAGGCCTGACTAGGGGCGAAGGAGAAGCGAACAGCTGAGGCTGTTGCTAAGACTGTGGAGGACTTTCGAGCCTCAGAAGAATATGAGGAAGAAAAGCTGAGTATTTCGTCGATGCCTACGATATCGGGAGGCAGTCTATCCTAATCCGAGTTGCTGCCAAATATTCAGATCTGGACTTGAATTTTTTGGATGAAATCTGGGATCCTACCATGACGGATGTCTTAGCGGCCGACACATCAGCTCCAGGTGCCGCACTATAATTTTTATATTTCTCTTTTTCATATTTTAGGATCATTATAAAAAATTTAAAAAAATAAAATGAGTAGAATCTTTTGTCATACTTCTACTATGTAAGCTTACTCATATCGATCTGAGGTAATTTAAGTGAACGGTAACCTCATTATGCTCCCTTAAATACGAACAATAATGGAGAATGATGGTCGGTGACTCATTCGATAAGATCATGCCTGGGACACGGCATGGGATCTATGAAGGTACACCATGTGGCCATATTTTATTTTGCGAAGCATCGTAGGAATTTATTCCATCCTGGAGAAGATGCGTCATTAACTGCTTGGCCATTAACTCCTAGGAAGCATTGATTGGCGATTGGTGTGGCTACTAGCACTTATAAATAGAAAATCAGAGAGCAAATAGATCTCTATCCCTCCTTCTATGGCAAGAAGTTCCATTCTCCACCTGTTGCCATATCGTTGCCTTCGAATCTGCCACCTTAAAGTTAATTAAGAATCGGATGAGAAAGTAGAATGTCATTGCAAAGGATGCCCGTCGGAGGTATCTAGCCAATGAAAAGAGAGAGCTAGGCGGGCCAGCGCATCTACCTCTCATGGGGCTCCCCTCCTTTGCCTCCCTAGGCTCCCCCCTGAACCTGAGCACATCCCACCTATAATTCGGGAGTGCTGCATTGTAGAGTTTCGAGATTCTGCGGTGTTCTGGAGAAAGATGCTCGATGTTGCCACCACCACCTTCATCCAAGGCTTCGATGATTATAAAGCCCGTTTGTTGAGGGTAATGCCATATCTAGAACTTCACGGTATATAGGCTGGCAATACCGATAAAGAGGTAGAGACCTCGATAGATGAAGATTGAATCAGCTCACGCAGATGGTGAGGAGGTGAAGTCCTCGATGGACGAAAATCGAACCAACTCACCTGGCCGATCTGATGCTCCATCAATTATAGCAGGACGTCCCTTCTCATCTCCTCCTCTTATTTTCTCTCCTTCTTCTACTATCTTCCTCTTCTTCCTCTTACCTTCCTTATTTCTTCTCTTGTTCACAAGACGGTGCCTGAAGAAACCATTCTCTAAAGTGTTTGAAACATCAATTTTTCTTTATAAAGTACTTGGAGCACTGGCTTTTCTTTATAAAGTTTAATGAATAAAAGAAAAGCTTTGTTTTAGAAGTCGTTGCTTCGTTTACAGCTTTAAATTTGTATCTATGGACTTTGTGAATTTTGCTCAGCTCACAGAGAACAACACAAATAGGCACTCAGATCAGTATGAGAAAATGCTCAGTGCTCAGGTTAGCACGAGTAAGGTTCTAGGTTGCTCAGCTTTAGCATAGATATGCTTAAGACAACTTCGATTGAAGTGAACATATTTAGAGCAATTTAGAATAACTTGAATGTAATCCAATCATTCATCAATCTGAGGCATCATAACAATTATCTCAATACAAATAAGTGCTCAGATCAACGTGAGAAAATACTTAGTGCTCAGCTTAGCATGAGTAAGGTTCTAGGTTGCTCAGCTTTAGCATAGATATGCTTAAGACAACTTCGATTAAAGTGAACATATTTAGAGCAATTCAGAATAACTTGAATGTAATTCGACCGTTCATGAATCTAAGACATCATAACAATTATCTCAATACTACATCCCTACTCCTGAGTCTGAGACAATACCTCAGGCAGAAGAAATACTATTGAGGTAATACCTCTGGCCGTATGTTATCCATCTTTTTATCCTTCTTCTGAAGAGACTGTGTGTGTCGGTGGCAAGCTTGTGCCTATGGCATCTAGGGCTCTTCAGTGATGTTTCGAGGGTCTGATTAGTTATCTCTCCGAAAATTTCTTAAGAGTCTTCCTCCACTTCTCGTGCGACTCGGGCTCTACAGGGGTTTGGTAAGTTAGCCCTGTCTCGGAGTCATCGAGGTTATCTTGAGGGTCTAGTAAGTTAGCCCTCACCAGTGGCGTTGTGTGCCTGCGATGATCTTGTGCCTACGGCATCTAACACTTCTCATCTTTGTATAACATGCTGTATGTGCCAGTGACGAGCTTGTGCCTACGGCATCTTGCACTCTCGGTGGTATTCTGAGGGTCTGATTAGTTATCCCTCCAGAGATTTTCTAAGGATCTCCCTCTACTTCTCATGCAACTCAAGCTCTGTAGGGTCTGATAAGTTAGCCCCATCTCAGAGTCATCGAGGTCTTCTCGAGGGTCTGGTAAGTTATCCCTCATAAGTGGCATTGTGTACTTGCGACGATCTTGTGCCTAAGCATCTAGCACTTCTCATTTTCATGCGAGATGCATTGTGTGCCAGCAGCGAGCTTGTGCCTACGGCATCTTGCACTCTCGATGGTATTTTGAGAGTCTGATTAGTTATCCCTCTGAAGGTTCTCTAAGGATCTTTCTCCACTTTTTTTGTAACTCAGACTCTGCAGGAGTCTGGTAAGTTAGCCCCACCTCAGAATCATTGAGGTCTTCTTGAGGATCTGGTAAGTTATCTCTCATGAGTGACGTTGTGTACCTGTGGCGATCTTGTATTTATGGCATCTAGCACTTCTCGTCTTCATACGAAATTTAGTGTGTGTCAGTGGCGAGCTTATGCCTACGGCATCTTACACTCTCGGTGGTATTCTGAGAGTCTGATTAGTTATCCCTCCAGAGATTTCTTAAGGGTCTCCCTCTGGTTCTCGTGTGACTTGAGCTCTACAGGGGTCTGGTAAGTTAGCCCCACCTCAGAGTCATCAAGGTCTTCTCGAGGGTCTGGTAAGTTAGCCCTCACGAGTGGTGTTGTGTGCCTGCGATGATTTTGTACCTATAGCATCTAGCACTTCTCATCTTCGTGCGAGATGCTGTGTGTGCCAACGGCGAGCTTGTACCTACGGCATCTTGCACTCTCGATGGTATTCTGAGGATCTGATTAATTATCCCTCTAGAGGTTCCCTAAAGGTCTCCTTCTGCTTCTCGTATGACTCAGACTCTGCAGGGGTCTAGTAAGTTAGCCCCACCTCGGAGTCACCAAGATCTTCTTGAGGGTCTGGTAAGTTAGCCCTCACAAGTGACGTTGTGTGCCTGCGACGATCTTGTGCCTACAGCATCTAGTACTTTTCGTCTTCACGCGAGATGCAGTGTGTGCCAGCGGCGAGCTTGTGCCTATAGCATCTTGCACTCTCGATAGTATTTTGAGAGTTTGATTAGTTATCCCTTTAGAGATTTTCTAAGGGTCTCCCTCCACTTTTCGTGTGACTCGGGCTTTGCAGGGGTCTGATAAGTTAGCCCCACCTCGGAGTCACCGAGATCTTCTCGAGGGTCTGGTAAGTTAGCCCTCACGAGTGGCATTGTGTGCCTGCAGTGATCTTTTGGCTACAGCATCTAGTACTTCTTGTCTTCACGCGAGATGCAGTATGTGCCAGCGGTGAGCTTGTGCCTATGGTATCTTGCACTCTTGACCGTATTCTGAGGGTCTGATTAGTTATCCCTTCGAAAGTTTCCTAAGGGTCTCCCTCCGCTTCTTGTGTGACTCGATCTCTACAGGGGTTTGATAAGTTAGCCCCATCTCGGAGTCGTTGAGGCCTTCTCGAGGGTCTGATTAGTTATCCCTCGTATTTGTTGACCGTAGTTATAGTTCAGAGTCTTAAGTAGAAGGAGGAGGCAACTCTTGGAGAATTCGAGTGCCCATCGCAAATTGATGGCCCTGTAAATTTATTTCATGGAAAGTAGTTATATCATTGGTAATATATGTGGAGGTTCACTGAGCTCCATAGTCTTGATATTGGAGTCCCATCGAGCTGCTTTAGCCTATAAGTTCTTGGGCATACCACTTCATCTATCCGGTAAGGATCTTCAGTTGGGTAGTAGCCCTTCTTCTAACGCCTGCTCGGTAGGCTGTGAGACTTCGGCTCGCCACAGCATCAGATCACTAGATCAAAGTTGATCATCAGGTGTAAAGATCTGTATTTTCTATAAAAATTAATTAGTCGGTATTTGATTACCTCATCTAGATGTGAGCCGATTTTCACCATCCGACTCGGATTCTTATTCCTCAATGGATAGCCTGAGACGTCAGCTTTCAAAGTTCTCAGGCAGGAACAACCGAGAATGATGTTGTAAGCCGAGGGACTCCCCTGATCCAGATGACTCTCCAATAATCATGTGGATTTCTCTTCGGATGGGTCGTTCGTCTTCCATCATTTGCCCTCTGACCTACCGCCATTCCTACCGCACTGGTGCTTGCTGCGGCTGAGGCAGAAGGAGAGGCTGCTAAGGTAAAGGGAGCAACTGCAGAACTCTCGAAGCTCAAAGTTGAGGGCCCGCTCTCTAGACAAAATGATTCAGTCGCCCCTACCTTACAAGCCTCTCGATCTCATCGCGAAGCTAGTGGCAGTCTTCAGTATCATGACCATAGTCACGATGGTAAAAGCAGTATTTATTCAGGTCTCGATGGCATTCCGATCTTGTTCTCATCAGTCGAGGCTCAGATAACTCAGGCCCCACTTATAACAATACCTCTCTGAAGAACAGTCAGGGCGTGTAGCTATCGTACAGTCGAGGAGGTGATGGTTGCCGAACTCTTCTTGGAGGACCCGGGATCGATGATTTTGACCCCTATTATTCCACCTCAGGGGTGGGGATCGAGAGCACTGGTGTATTTTCTCTTCTCGCCTCGGATGGCACTCCTTACTAGGTCCCGCTGTGGCTGAACCAACAGAAGTATCATCGGCAAAGGCCTCTCTATGCGAGCATACTTCTTTGCACAGGCAAGCATATCTGGTAGGTCCCGAGGAAAGTCTTAATGAACGATTTTTTTAAGTTATTCTTCAATAGACCACTCATCATTGCGGCTATCGCGATCGATTGGTCCAGATTTTGGACCTCTAAGGTCACCATGTTGAATCTATTCATGAAAGAGCAGATTGACTCACCCTCCTTTTGTTTGATGGTATGCAGGTAGTCAGACCGCTTCTGCTGTCACCGACTGCTGATGAAATAACCGACAAAAGATCGATACAAATCTTCAAAGGAATGGATAGATGCCAGTCTCAAATTTGAATACCACTGTCAAACGGCCCCTTAAGGGTTGGAGGGAATGCTCGATAGAGGATTGCATCTGATGCTTCCTAAAGGAGTATGGCTACCTTGAAGGTCTCTACATGATCGACGGGGTTGGCGGTCCCATCGTAGACCTCCAACTGAGGTAATTTGAAGTGCAGAGGGAGTGGTTCCTGTACAATCCTCGGGATGAAGCATAGCTGGCTGTTATACCCTTCATAGGACAGCACCGAAGAGCCATTATTGTTGAAGGCCTCTTCTATTTTCTAGCCCAACTGCTAGCCAAACTCCTAGAACCACCTTTCAAAATCAACTTCATGGACAGTACCAGCCTCGGACCACAGAGAAGATCGGCATCCAGAGGTTGAGTCATGGCCTGATTGTGGGCTTGAAGATCGCCACCTGGCCGACTACTGAGCCCTAAGGGAACTTTGATGAGTCAACCTCCTCTCCGAACTTTGAGGAAGCACCTGCGGCTCTGGTTGAGATGGTGACTATGGAGCCACAGTTAAAGCAGGATTTTGTGGGGGCACCACGGCAAAAGGCACAGGCGACACCATCGAGAGGATTGCATGACACACCACTGTAGGAGGTGCAGGGACAGTCTTAGAAGGCTATGATGCCATCTGAAAGGGCATGAAAAATGTTTGAACCACTTGGATCGCAGTCGTCAGATATTGAACTTGCTGGAAGAGCTGACCGAATTAGTGGGCCATGACCGGCACCGATTAGACCGGTTGAACTGATGGAAGGACAATCGAGATTTTCGATGCCAGTGGTTGAATAGCTTGGCTGGCCACCTGTCAGGAAGCGGCGGCATTAGAAAGCCAAGAAGATGTCCATCTTGAAGCCATGAATGCGAATGTAGTCCTTCCTTTATCTGTTACTGCTGAAATCGGTTGAGATCAGAAGACGAATACCTGGTCCTTATGCAGGGATATTAGCTCTAGAGCGATCTGTAAAATAAATCCTAAAGCGGAGGTTGTAGCTCCGGTGAGGACCCTCCGACGCTCAAGACAGAAAAGTAGAGAACAAAGAGCAGCAACAAGTTCTCTGAGAGAGATTTGATCGAACTTTCCTGGGTCCCCGAGACTCTAGTTGTTTATATAGAAGGATGTTGGATAGCTGGGTTGTTAGCGGTGAGATTGCATGATCCCGAGATTGTCGGATCATTGGACATGCCAAATCAGACGAGATAATTCAGCTCTTGACCGCTTCTGCGAGATCAGAGGAGACGGTTGCACTAAATCTTATCTATTCGAGATAGACAGTTGTTGCACACATTGAAGAGACAAGTCGACTGAGCAGCTCATATACAAGTTAGACCTCATGGATGTCTCAGCTCAGTATGGAGATGGACTCTTCAGCTCATACGACAGTCAACGGCCATATTGATGATCCAAGAACTTGAGATTTCTTATGATATAGCGCTGATCCGAAGCTCTCGTGGTAACCACCGTATTGTATAAGCAATGATTGATTGTAGCTTTGAAATACCAATAGAGATAAGAGAATTCAACAGAGCATCTCCCTAAGAGAATTCAACAGAGCATCTAGGGAGAACAAAGAATCATACCTAGCGTGAGAAGAGATGATGGACCATGTATACTTAGCAATATAACAACCAACCAGCATATCTTCCATATCTTCAAATATATCACAAGAATATAATTTTGCTACAAGAGGATCCATAAGACCACGATCAACTAATATTAGCTTCGCAGGGTAGTCATCACCAATCAAGGCCGTCTACGTAAAATTTTGGAGATGAAGGCTAGCTTGTATACCCCCAAATTGCTTTACATTTTTCCTTTTTTTCTCCTAATAAAAAATGCTTCCGTTGTTTATCGGTTTCTCGCTGCCAAATAATTATGATAAATAACCGTATACAGATTTACTAGAAAGCCTCCCATTTGCCAACAATGCCCATGCATAATATCTTGTCTAGTTCAAATTAGAAGACCAATATCAGTAATCTTTTACACAATCTCAATTAGAAACAGTATTAAAGTAAATCTGGATTTCATAAGCCATCATTTTGGTCCATATACCTTTTATAGGGAAGTTAAAATTCCATGTGTAAAGGGACAAATCTGCTTGCCAATATTCCAAGCAAGACCGTAATGTAACTTAATCATAAGAGCATATGTTCTTTGCTATATCTCAGAAACATTTCTTCTTCTTAGCATCTCAAATTCCACTTGCCTTAAAATACTTAAATTCAATTACTTTTGCGTAAATTTTCATCCATTTTCAGAGGTTTGAAAGCATGGATATGTTATCAAAATATTTTGATCCCAGCTCCTTCCTCTAATTCAAGCTGATGCCACTTGATGTTCCCTTTTTTCCAATAAGACCCACTTGATGTTCCTTAGTTCCTTAGATTATAAGAGGCAGTCTGCCACTTTGGATCCGGCGAGAATATTCCAACTGCTATAATTTTTTCCCTCATGAACATGACTCCAGAAAAGACCAAGTATAACTATCAAACCTTACCTGATTATTTGGGTCAGCTTTATCAATCCCCATTTACCAAGAGTTCTTATTTAGAACCATCCTTAATATTATTTCAAATTGTTCTTTATTATTTCTCGCAACTCTCATCCATATTATTTTAGTCTTCGCTTCTGTATCTTTCAACACAATCTATGATACCCCCATATCTTTGTGACATATGCCTGTAATACACTTCATCTTTAATTGACATGACTCCAACCGTTCCTTAAATATACTTATTTTCTATTCTTTCTAGTTTACCATATATCCAACTTAGCATTCCATAAAATAATAGTGTTATTTCTAATCACAATAGTAGACATTAGGCATAGCTAAATGAACAAAAAAGAGTTTCTTATAATGTTGCCTTTGTCATTATTACAGCTAACAGAACTTCTACTAATCATGGACCAAAACTAAATTTTTGAGACTCTTTTCATTATCAACCCTAACCTCTGCCATGAAATAATAATTCCAATCCATGCACCTGCAAAACTATTTTCATAATCTTCCTTCGCGAGGGCGAGGGAACAGCAGTCCATAAGTTTAGACATAAAAGGAATAAAAAATAGCTCACTTTTGCAAATACAAATAAAATTAATTATTTTCAAGATTTTGAATAAGCAAAGAATATGTTGGGGAACTGAATAGCTCGGCTTTCCTTTCTGAATGTTTTGGTGAGCAATACCATCAACAAGGTTTTCACAGGAAGTTTGAAGCCAAAACAACATTCAGCCTTTACTACTCAGAATGCGTTTGAGTATCTAATGAAGGACACCTGTTACAGGCTGCTCTTTTTCTTATAACCAAAAAGAAGATGCCAAGATGACTCAAAATTTACAAATTTGAACAAGAAATGATCGTAGAAAAAGTCGTAGAATATGTGACCAAATTTAAGGCCATACCATCCAAACTGAACATCTTTCCTATGAAATATCCAATTTAGCCAGCCAGCAACCCTATGAAATATCCAATTTAGCCACCCAGCAACTCTAATCAGCTTGCAAATTAGTGCACTTCAATGGCCAGCAGTTGTATCTTTTGCATGAAAGAAGGATTCACCTTCCTTCACATAGATCCATTATTGGATTGCATAATGATCAGTTTAAGGTTGCATTTGGTAGCTGACAATCTATCTAAATTGCTGATAATTTAATGTGGTAATCTAGATTAATGCATGTGATATATTTTTTGAATGATAGTGTAGATTGCCTTGAAGAGGAGTGGCTATCCAAATTACTACTTCTTTGACAATGTTACAATAAAATTTTAGACAAAATTATTCCTCAAAAAAATTATATAAAACTCATTGCTCAATCCTCCCCCACCCCCTCAACTTGCGTCTCAGCATGTGACTCCTCCATCTCCCTTTATCTATCCTCTCAATCTACATTGCCTTCTAAGATTGCTTGGTAATGCACCAAACACAAACGCAACCTAAGATCACTACTTGTCTGGCATCTGATTATGATTGCTGTCATCGCAAAATCTACCTTCATGAATACTTCTTTGCATAAAGAATACCAACCCAGGACATGGTGCCACCGCTCCAACAGATTGTCCACCAAAACATCCAAGTCCAATTGCCACAGCACCAAAATCCAACATATCTGACAACCACCAGAATGGTGCAGATGTGTTGTAATATTTTTGTGAAAATGGTTTATGAGTGGGTAGACCTACTATGGGCTAGGGATTTGAATGACCACCACCACAGCATGACAGCATACAAAGATATAACTCTAAACATCCAAATTCAATCATGAAACAGTTCCTGATTTAGTCAAATAGTCCAGCGGCAGATGAACATCAGGATGTAGGATTAAAATGGTTTGCTGCCTAAAGAACAGCAAGTTGATCTAGAGTCTTCGGTGAAAACAACACTTGTTTCACCTTAAGATAATGTACATTTATTCAGCATCTGTGCCCCGTGTACATGCAGCAAATTGCTTCAAATGCTCGACAAGAAGAGGGCAGCTGCGTCAGCCTTTATGAGTTTCCTCTGGTTTCTGTCAATGTGGCAGCAGGTGTCAATCAACAAAACATATCAAATGAAAATGATGAACAAAATTATGCAAGTCAAGCAGGAAGCAAATTTATCCAGTTTCACAAGTATAATAAGGAGTTACCAGCTTGGCCAAAAAGTAATTACTTATTAAACAATTCATTTTGAAATATACTGTTCTATTGACAAAACAGTGCAAAGAACCAAAATAATCTCTAGACGCCAATTAAATACAAGCAAACTAAAGATTACTTGTTGGTACATAGATTGCTTGATAATAAATTATATGGCAGTAGCCTAGTTATATAAGCTGCAACACTTTTAGGTTTCACTAAAATCCTATTTGAAAAACTATTCAGCATGCATGGCAATCATCTCAAGATGGTAGAAGGTTCTTTCTCGTACGGACCTTTCTGGTTTTTGTGGATCAGTATGCATATATCCAAGTATTGGGCCTGTAAACATACCTTCTTTTTTCTGTTTGCCATTCTAACACTCTATGGTTGTCAATTTCTTGTAATGAGGTTAGCAAAAATTCTCATCCAACTCAACCAAAACTCATGATTCCCTATTAAAAATTATGACTCTTTCTTAAAGAAAGGTACACAATCTTACTTCTTTTTGTCTGGTTCCCCTTCCTATCATCATGAAGTAAAACTATATATAAATCTCCAACAATAATATAAAACTCAAACCCATCCTATTAGGAAAAAAATCCAGATCTCAGACTACTGCAGATTAGACAACTTTTAAAGAAGTAAACTGCTATAACTTAGACCATGTTCATCTACATGTTCCAGTCATCTCATAGTGGAAAGACTACCATTCACCATCTGTTTTTGTGAGTTCATATTTATACATAAGATCATTATTTCTAAAGAACAGACTACTGGTTTTTCTCTAATCAAACTACATAACAAAACCTGAAACATATGTTAGTTCTGGATGATTTGATTCCTTTAACAACTTTCAACATCAATCAAGTGAAAAGATACATCAGATCATATTTATAGTCATATTAGCTGGAGGTTGATAAACATGAAAATGGAGAAGATGGTTTCAATGACCTAAAGTGCAAAAAGTAAAGCATAGCCGGCTTAGCACACATGGTTTCCTTACTCATTGATAAACATATTATTCTGAATGCATGCTTGTGTACATTTCTTCTTTGACAAATTAGAGTACTATTACCTATGTGTCTCTAAGCTACAGGGGCAGCATAGGCTGGGCTTAACCCAAACCCTCCCACCCAACCCCCTTATTGGGCAGGTTTGGGTTACGATTCTATAAATTTGGTTGGGCTTGGCCTCCAAAGTCACAACTCAGTCTCTAGCAGGATCAGGTTATAGTTGACCTTCAACACAATTAGAACCCAAACCTAAACAAACCTGAACCCAACCTGTCTCAACAGAATTACCAGAGTCGACCTGGAATATAAATAAACAAATAACTAATACTTATATTTCATATAGATTGCTTATTTTAAATAATTATATTTTTAATCTTGTTAAATTGTGTAAATGTACCATTAAAATTGGAGGATGATTGAAGCCTCAAGTCAACAAGTATTAATCTAACAAAAATGTCCCAAACCTTTCCCTTATCTTAAATTTCTATTTAACTTGATTTAATCTAATTAACATGGCACAACACATCTCAACCCAATTAAACTGAGCTGACATAGTTAACCCAACTCAACCAGAGTTGAGCATAAAATGTGGTTGGGTTGGGTTACAGAAACCCAATCAGAGACAAGGTTAGGTGAGCTTAAGTGTGAGGGATTTATGGGTTGCATGGGTTAAGTTTGCCTTCAACTTGACCCAACATGCCGAGCTATAGCTTTACTCTAAGCATCTTGTCTATGGATAATTGCATGTTTATTGTTTATTATTTGGTATATGTCAAAGAAAAAAGAAAAAGATAGATAGATAGATAGATAGACACACACACACACAGAGAGAGAGAGAGAGAGAGAGCTGGACTACATATTACATTAAAACCTCGAAAAAGAAGTTAACCAAAATCAATGATAAACCTTCCAAATTCAAAATCCAAACCATTAAACATGATCTACACTAGAAAACAAAATGCCTAGAAATCAAAATTCATGAATTTTGGTGGTCCCTAATTTTAAGTGCCAAAGTAAACGATTTAATAGCATGATACCATGTCTTACAAGGATCCGATAACCAAAACCCAGTGAACTTGAATATACCCTTATTTTAAGCTATGCAGATAATGATCCATAAAGTGAATTTTCAATTTAATTTCCTTATCATGTATTTTGCTACATTATTGCAACAAAGAATGATTATTTTGCAATGACTCGATGGATATGTTAGATACCAACAAAGTACATGATTTTGGGTTCTAGGCATTTATTTTTACAGTGTTTATTATGTTTAATGGTTTGGATCTTGAATTTGGATGGCTTATCATTGATTTTAAATCGTCAATTTTTCAACGAGTCAACATAACATGTGTAGTGCAACTCATATATGCACAGAGAGACAGAGAGAGAGAGAGAGAGAGAGACGGGTTATTCTTCTCTCAAGAGAAGAGTATATCTACTCCTTTCATATCCAAAATCAATAAGAGGGAACCAAATTGAAGATCCACACTGTTGCTCATGATCTACACCACCAAAAGTACCTAGAAACTAAAGATCATGTACCTTGTGGTCTCTAACCTATGCATCAAGTGGATGCAAAAATGTACAGTTAAAATGATATGAGATCATATTTTGCTATGATCTAAGCATTAAAATATATTGATTTTCAATCTATGAAATGTGTAAACTGTGATCAATAAGGTGGATTCTCAATTTAAATATGTAATAATTACATGATAAATGCATTTCAAAAACTTCATAAGGTGAAGTTTTTTTTCTAATTGACAACAATTATTATCATCATTCACCGAGTTCAATTTACACAATGATTTCCTATCACCTAGTTAAATACAATGCATAAGAATAAGAACGACAAACTAAAGACAAAGGGACAACTGTCAGGCCCAAAGATCAGTTACAACTCGTAGGGTTATTTTCAGATTTACTCCAATTTAGGTGTAAGTTTTGGGGTTCAACATAGAAATTCAAAACTCAATAAATTTTATCATAAATTGATGCTTTAACACATGAATTCGATGATCAATGAACATTTAATTTCATTTGCCAAAACCCAACCTTGATTTTTTTCATTTAAACATAAATTTCAACTCAGATATTTGAAGAATACCCCTCTATTGTCCTTAAAATTAACCAGATTTGGTCCCACCATCCACATCTTGTTGCTACTGTTAGCCCATTTTTCTCGAATAATGATAAGCTAATGAGAGGATAAGTTGCTAACTACTCTCCATAACCTTCTCCCAGTTTCCCATATCTTCCACTTCTCCTTGGTTCCAAAATGGGGAACCTAGCAAAGGCCCCATTCATCTGACATGGGTGATGAGAGGGTTTTAGTTGGCTTGAATTATCACAACACTGATTCTATATGGTTGGCAAAAAAGTTCTGGCTGAGAAACATGGAGATGGGATCTTGAGGAAGGAATGTTAAACCCTTCTAAAGGGATTATTGTTGTTTGAAGGAAATAATTAACCTACCAAAAAAAAGAAAAGAAACAACAGTACTAGTAGGTCCGAAGATGGTAAAGACCATATGGTCCACTTAAGAAACATGTAACATGGATATGTTTTGCTGAAAAGAAGGAAATGTTTTGGCTTTTGGAATTGGATCCAGAGTATAGACCTAGCTAACAAAATCCTTCTCAGAGTTCTAATTATCTATCATCCACTATAATTGTTGGCCATTGTGGCCATAATCCCAAAACAACGAAGTTCATCTCACTCTATTGTCACAGCTTACCCAAAATCAGAAGAGATTTACCCGTTAAGAATGGATTGCACAATGTCCTTGCAATTTCCGGTGGACTTCAGAACACAAGTGCTGGAGAATTTTTAGATTTGTTGAGATGGACATATCCATCTAACCCATCCATATCCATGTTCTGGAAAACAAGAAGCCTGAGTGATTCCCAGTCTCACAACCTATTCACTCAATCCAATATGTTCTCTTCTTTTGTTGGTATCAGAGCTAACATCACTAGAGAAGAAGGTTTGCTTCTGTGTTCACTGTTGTCAAAGGAGCTTCAAGTCCTATTTCTATTCAACGCTGAAGCCTTACGATCTCTTTAGCAAAGTGGTCTCTTTCCTCCAATCACCAAGATTTTTGCAATGAATGGAGTCCATAATCACTATCGCTGAAGTGGTCATTGAACAGAAAGAAGGCCACAAAATTCGTCCCTTCATCTTCTTCCTTTTGTTCTGGTCCAAGCCTTCTCTGCATTTCACTCTATCAATTGGTTTGGGAAAGTTCTAGATCTGTTCTATAGTCTCAAAGAATAGCTTGAGGCTACCTTGCTCCAGTATAGATTGGCAGTAGGCCTTCAATCAAATCCCACAGCACAAACATGAAGCAGTTCTACCTTCAACCTAATATTGGTCCAGTAACAATCTTGTGCAAATTAGTAGCTTTAAATTACTATCTTCACCATTTCAACTCTGACTAACAATCTGAATGTCCCTATGCACTCTGGACATTGGAGAGTATTCAGAGACAGCAACATATTCAGGTCTACAGCAATGCATAAAGTACAATGAAGCAGCAAAATGGAGGCTATTGAGCTCTATTTGCTGGTTAATTTTTCAGCATTGATCCAATCAGTGCTAATTACTTTCTTTCTGCACTTGTCTAATAGAGTAGTCATGAATGAATTGTCAAAAATCGAAAAGCTAAATGGTTCTAATTTTGGCACCTGGAAATATAAAATGAAACACATTCTTATTGATGATAAACTACTATGTTCTAAAAACTGAAAACCAAAGTTGAGTGACAGACCAATTGAACATGAAAAGAAGCATTAGAAATATTTGAATAAGATGATTTAATTGCCATGGTTTATTTACTAACCTTCACACATGATGATTTAGTTAGAGTTTTTGAAGGGTATGAAAAATTAAATCACTAATGGAAGCAATACCAAGAAATATGACACCTACTATTATACACATGGTTCATTTCTTGACAACTATAATTAAAAAATGAAAGAAGGGGATCATATTAGGGAACATGTCAGCAAGATGCTTGTTATGGCCAAATATCTCATCATAGCCAGAAATGAAATTTCTAAGAAAAATGCAAATCTCAATCATCGAAAATAGTCAGTGTAATGCATGGTTGAATAGCAAACTTTAGATTTAGTGGACCTATACATGCAGTTAGAACTAGACCAAGAACACATGAATAAAGATAAGAAAAATGAACTCATGGTTTATCCAACAAACCTTAAGAAAATCATAATAAGAAATCTAACAACAACAGAATTCAAGGAAAGAGTTGATAAAAATCGAGGGTTGATTTCTAGCAAGCCAATTTGTTTCAAACCACTTGATTCAGGGTCAATTGGAGTCATTCCAGTGTACTTCAGGTGGTATATGCCCAAGTCAATGCCCCCTTGTATCACCAAGTGTTGATGCATCAAAGACCTTGAATTTCTAACTAATATTAACATTCTTAGCATGTGGTCGCACATCCCTTATCTAGTTACCCTGGGTTGATCAAATTGAAAAGAAACTTGTTCAGCAATCCAATCAGAAAAATAAAGGTATAGGAGATTCCAATTCTCATGACACTCCTCAAATATGATGAAGCCTACTCAATTATAAGGAATTATTCAGTTGTCATGAAGCCTAGTCTATTTATTCATTGCTTCATTGGATATGTCGAAGGATTCGATATGCTGGTTTCTGTATTCCTTGAATTGGAGAATATAACAGAGTGATGATTATACCATACAGAAAAAGTGAAAATGGGGTTAAATAGGATTTCTTTGACTAATCAAGCACTGAATAAAAGATCCACTGTAAACTTCTATTAAACTTAGAAGTTAGAGCAATCTGCAAAAGATTTGAATGTCTTAATTTTTACACCATTGATCACAAGAAAACTTGCTAGGGACTAGGTAATGGTGATATACAGAAATAATTGTATTATATCTAACATTAAATTATTTATATGTTTTCAAAGAAAGAGATCATAATTTGAACAAAATTATGAAAAATAAAACTAGTTTGGAGAAATAAATCTAAAATTAATTATCAAAAGACAACTAAACCTATGATGGTAAATAATTACCAGTAAAACTGAACTTTTTTATGAAAGAGTGTTAAAAAAGCATGAACATCAAATTTATGAAAATTGCTATGACAATATAACGACACCAGCTCCGAAGCTAATACCTAGTTTTTTAGAATGATTAATTCATTCACAAAAGAAAAAGGAAATGGAAATCATGTTTATAAGCAATTGTTGCTGATCAAATAACTTGCTAGAAAGATTTGGTTTACTGAGTTTTGTAGGATATGAACAAAACAAAGAGATTCGTTTAGAAGTTGTATGGGTAATAAAGGCAGTTCTTTGCACTTTTAGATTGAGCCCCTCACACTGTAGAATGGCTTTATCTCCTACTCATGAAATACAGACAAGAAAATCCATTGAGCCAATCTCACATGCAAATAGAGATTGACAACACTTCAAACCACAGCTGTGGGTTGTCCATAAAATATATGGATGGTGACTTCTAGTAGATATAATGTTTGTTGGATTCCCAATGACATCCACTCAAAATGACCTTTTAAACCAAAGTATCCTTTATAAAGCTCGATAACATAGACCAATAAAGAAGCAAATATCTTCCATACATGAATTAGTTCTACCAATCATGAAAAAAGCAATGAACTATTTCATGATCACCAAGTGTCCAAGAGACTCAAAAAAACACAGAGGGAACAGCCTAACAGCTACTATTAGCTCATTCAAAATAGTATTGGTAAGCACAACAATAAACAATTAAAAAAATGAACTAAATATTCACTATAGATATTAGGACAAGCCCAATATAATTCAAAGTTTTCAAATTAAAAAAATCAAATCAGAATTTAAACTTACCATGCAATGATGAAGGTACCTTATGTTTGAACCTTTATTCATTGCTAACTAAATTCAAAACGAAAGTGAACTATGGCATATGTATTGCCACCGGTCAACTGGGGATTGCATATTTGCAGCTTATGGACCATTATCATAGATCAATGATTACAAAACCATCTAGACCTCCTAGTTAGGGGCATGCTAAACTGTACTGATGGCAGACCAAGATGGTTCCAGCATTCGAAACGAACACCAGCGAGGATGGGGGAGGGATAAGGAAAGAGAGGAACAGAAAGTGAGTAGGGATAGAGAAAGAAGGGAGAGGAAGAGAGAGCCTCCAAAGGCCACTAAAGGCCCAATATGGCCACTGAAGGGTTGCTATGCCCGCTAAAGGGCCAGAGGAGGGCTGACGAAGAGGGGGAGGGAGAAGGAAAGAGAGGAAAGAGAGAGAGAGAGGAGAAGGAATGAGAGGGAGAGGGGGAGAGAGCCTCCAGAGGCCTGCCAAAGCATCCGGAGGACCATTGTGCCTGATACATGGCCAAAGGAGGCCCAATCAAAAAATGGGCGAAAGCCCCTATTTCGTGCCATTGCCGACTTCACCCGAATTAAATTATGATAAATTATAATGAAATGTAAGAACTGTTATTAAATTCTTTAACAATATTGATGATCCTGAATTGTAGCCTAACACTATTCATTGATCCATTACCAATGATGATGTCTAGTAATGCTTAAGGTTAGGCTTATTTTGAATATGTGGTTTCTTAATGAACTTTCAAAATGTTGGCATCATTTTGCTCGGATAACTTAATAGAGAGACACATGACTCTTTAAGAAATAGCTTTTAAAATGTGTAGGTTTCTCGTTATCACTAGGTATTATAAAGGAGCAAAGCACAACACCTATATCCAACAGACTCTCATAGCTAGGAACAAGCTGCATGACCAAATACAATAGTAAACCGACCATATTTGGAGATCAATGACGTTGTGAAAATCACACTTTTTAAAAAATGCCAACTTTAGAAACAGTAACAGCAACAAACTCTCGCCAACAATTAAATGGCCAAGAATTCGAATATTTACTGACATTAGTAAAGCAACACATATAGCATCTCACCTGCCAAATCAAAATTGCTATTAAAATTATAAAAATGTGCAGAGAGCCCGAAATATTTCTATTAAATTTTCATCGTGTTCTGATTTAATTCGGCCTATAAGGAATGTTTATTAGAAACTTAAACTTTTACATCGACACACCAAGACAGCATAATCCAAATTTCCAATATAAAGTACTTGGCGAGATATTAAACTTCAGATAGTCAAACAAAGATCTCAAGCACACTAATTGACCAAGATCGGAATCAAAAGAGAAACCATCAATAAACCCTAGAAGAAGAATGAAATCGTACCTTCTCGGCTTTTCCTCCTCCAGCTCCAGCTTCTCCTTCTCGGCTTTGTGCTTCATCTTATCCATCTTTTCCCTCTCCATTTTCTACTCCAAAAGAGAACAAGAACCCTAAGAGATCGAGATCCAACGGCCGAGATGGAGGGATGAAGAGAAGAGAGGATTGAGAGATCGCAAGGGAGAGGGAGAGAGATTGGACCTGGATGTAGACGTTCTCTTTGGCTTTCTCCTCCTCGCTGAGAACCCTACCTTCCCTTCGCTGAAGGGGCGAACGCTCCTCCACCCAGCTCCTCCGGCGATCGCCACCGATTGGGACAGGCGAGGAATTCCTCCGAGTGCCGCCGATCTCATCGCCATTTCTGATTCGCTTTGCTTAGCAATGAGGTCGGGAGATCACCGGTTTAAATAACGAGCGTGGAGGAAATCCGGTTTAGAAGGAAAAACCGGTTTATGTGGCGGTCGGCAGTTTCTGCTCCATCCAAAGCCGGTCCGGTGGGAATTTTGAGGGAGTGAGTCAGGGGGACAGGAATTGATTCCTGGATTGCTCGGAGAGGCTGCCCGGTGATTGGGCCCAACTACCCAGAAGGAAAGGTGAGACTTTCAACGACGGAAGGTAGATTTTATTAGATCGTGACAAAATAATGGATTTGGATCATGGATTTGGATAAGGATGCTCGAGTGCTTGTATTTTTTTTTTTATAGTAGTAATTATTAAATTCATCTTGCTAGTTGCGAGGAGTAGTAAAAATTGAATTTTTGGTGAAAAAAAAATAAAATTGAATTAAATAGCTTAAGTTGAGCATGTCCAAGATTAACCAACAAGGGAAATCTTACTCAATGTTAGGTCATGGATCAATATGTTATATATCATTTTCTTAACTTGATCAAATTCAAACTTAACTTATTACTAATTTACTATCCATAATTTCATATATTTTATTTTTATACTTGTAAATTGACTTCTCTTAAAACTTATAGCTTCATTATGTAGGCAAGAAACATTTTACAAATTGTAACGTTGATACCAATAAAGATATCCACTATTTTAGATCATTTTCCCACGTCTTCCTATGAGTTATAATCTATCTAACATGTTAAAGGAGAGTTCGATGCCCTCTCTGAATGACATATGTCAGCGGAGCTGAGCTCGGTCAATGGCTATCCTGCATGTCAACCCTAGATGGCCTCTACAAGTTTGTGCGTTTGATCTCTTCATCTTAACTATTCACTTGAGACACATATCATTTGTTTGTTGTGGCCAAGAAAGTTGCCGTCATGTGCCGCTGTTGGAACATTAGCTAGGGCACGTGTGTGAGCGTCTTCTATTTTGGATTTGCAAATATTTATCGATTGAGGAATGTAGCCAAAGAAAGAAAAACAAAGTAGCAGAGATTGGTTACGCGGAAGAAAGACTTGGCTTATCTTGATAATTAATGCAATGTACTCATATTATTAATGGTGGAAGATGGGTGCCAAAGCGAAAAAAAAGCATGTCGATTTTGACTTTGCTACTGGATATGCAGTAGCTTGAAATAGGAAAAAATTAAAAAAATAATAAAATAAAAAACCACGTGAATGAGAAATGGATAGGCAGCACGTGCGATACTGCCATCCAACCGTAAGGAGTGTTTGTATTGAAAATTATATCTCAAAATCAACCGTTAACCTATTGATGATTGTACTTATTATTTGTAATTATATATAATTTTAATTAATAAAAATTATTTGATTTTTTTATCACAAAGTCTACATCTACTTTTTGAACTCCTGTATTATGATGAAATTCTTAAAACTATTTTGATCGATAAAAAAAAATTTATCATTTAGTCCTTAAATATACTCGTGACCAAACGATATGCTATTACTAGGACAGTAGCTATATCAAGTATAGATCATTGTATGCTATATAGGTTGGTTGTTCTCTTAATTAAGAAGTGTGAAGAAATTGGTGTAGCATGCAAATGAGATGTAGGAGTACATCTCACTGAATGTGATCCAACTATGGAGTACTCTACTGTCAAGAATAGCTTGTGAAGGATATGAATATAAGTGCCTTCTGACTTGAGATCACCGTAGTGACTTGTAAGCAACTCACTGTGCTTTGGTGTCGGACTATCTGAATTTCTAATTCAATGATCAAAGATTTCTGGACATAGTTAAATACTAGTTAAGTCGGTGCGTGAGTCAAGATGGGGACTATTCCTAGTTTTAGGAGTTAGTGCTACATTCCATTTTAATTCAGCAAAACTTTGGTCAGGATAGTCCTTATGAGAGTCACAGGATTTATGAAGTTGAAATACATTATAGATGTACTAATTATGAGTTAATAGTTTAACTCTGAATCATTCTAAGCATTGAAAGTCAAAGGGATAAATTATACGATAACCATAGTTCAAGATTCTTGAATATTGCTTTGCAAACATTCGGCCTATCTGGATATTGGGTACCATTGCAAGATGGTCACACCGATTAGTTCTTATGCTACCAGCTTAAATTCGAACCTATAGGGTCACACTCAAAAATATTACTATCTAATCAAGTGGTTGATCAACGATTGAGAATCGTTCAAGGGGATAATTGTCAATTCGATTGATGATTAACTTTATGCAAAAATTATGATAAATTAATTTGCTAAGAGTTAGTGAATTATAGGAGGATTGATTAGCAATTAGATTGCTGATTAGTTTAATTTGATTGAGCAATATGATTTGTTTCAAGTCTGACTAAATTGGATTCAATTAGATTTGACCCGATTAGGTTATGAGATGACCTAATCATTAAGGGTGATTGATTCCTAATTTGATCAGGACTTGGGGTCGATTAAATTCTAATTTGATTAAAAATTAATCTAGTTCATACGATATCTAATTAGATTAGATTCTGTTATCTAATTGAGTTTAACCTAATTTAATTAGGATGGAGACCTAAATGGATAAAATTCTAGAGTCCAAACTAGGTTGGACTCTTCTTAGCGCCAACCACCCATGTCCACTCCATGCAAATTCAGAATTTGCATGAGGTTTCTCCATGGTAATTCAAAGCTTTCATTCCTTCTCCATTTGTTCCTCAAGGCCATTGATATAGCTCTGATACCAAATAGATCCAGGCCAATGCGCATACGTGTGGAAGCAGTAGTGTTATGTGTGTGAGTGGGTCGAAGCCACAGATGTATGATAATTCACAAGTCCTAACGAACTCTCTGGATGCAGATCAGAAACTTCGATAACCACAAGACGAAAATATCACAGTGCCCAGTAGTAAATTGTCACAGCAGTGTAATACAACAGTAGAAGCTACGTGCGTATACGTAAAAGCAGCAAATGGATAGGCTACATGGGTATACATAGAAGCAGTAGATGGATAGACGAACTATAAGGTATACGATACTGTCTGCATGCACCATATAATAAATAACCCAGAACCCAGGAGTACAAAAGCAAAATAATTTATGATTGAGGAGTTAAAAAGGTCAAGTATATTGATACCTAAACAGATGGTAGACAGACATAGAAACAAGATAAAGGACTAACAGAACTCAGGCATACAGAATGGAGATGAAGGAAGATTAGAATAGACCTACAAACACTCAGATACAAATGAACAAGCTAACAAGATATAAATTTAAACTAAAGTATAGGCTAATGGAAGACTAAGGTGAACTAAAGTGCAATCTAAGTTAATATAAGAATTACAGACTGAAACATAAATTAATGGAAACACAAGTTAAAATGTAAACTAGAAAACATAGAACTTTAGTTGCTTAAGATAAACTAAACTTCTAATAATTAAAATTAAAACTATAACTAAACTTCAAATGATTAAAATAATTAAACTAAAGCTATCTACCATAAAGTAAATAGACTAAACTGAAAGCTATGAAGGATTAAGACTATGAATAGACTAATAAAGTAAATAAACATAAATATAATAAATAAACTATAAAACTACTGAATAAACTACTGAGTAGATTACTAAGCTATGACTATGGCAGATTAACAAACTTAAAAAGATAAACTAACGGCAGTAAGTAAAGCTAAAATAAGTAAGACCAGAATGAACCAAAGTGAAAATAATCGAACGACTATTAACAAAAAGACATAAAACTTAACTAAAGACAAATAAACATAAGTGCAATGAACAAAGCAAAATGGATAGAACAGAACAAAATGGAATGGATAGAACTTAAATAGATACAAGAACAGATAAACATAAATACGATAAATTGAACTAAAATAAAACTACTTAATATAAAAGAAATAAATAAAAGCTTAAAGTAAAATAGAGTAATTTGACTAATTTAATAGCATATAATCGTTCAATTATTTACTTCGCGATTGCATGATAGATTGCACTATATTTTTAGTACAATCTTATAGCATATTACAGGTGGTATTTGGATTATTTACTCTAATTGATCCATTATTTACTTCACAATCTCTACCAATCTTAGGATTGTTTACCCTTAAGAGACTGATCTGTTATTTATTTCACTGCCTCGATAGCATTTCAATTATTTACCATCGTGCTATAATAACATGCTACAGTGCCCAACAGTACTGCACAGTATTTTTGTTACAGTACTACACAGTTCATGTGCTACAGTAATTAGCTACAGTACAGTTACAGTACTATGAATAGTAATGAACAGTAATATAAACAAGCTTAAAACGTAAAGAAACTTAAAACATAATTAATAACAGTAAAATGAAAGAAAATAGATTTTATTATAAAAATACATTTACATAGAGTCTGATAAAATTGAAATACATACCTTACAAGCTTTATGTACACTAATCAAGCTTAAGCAAACTTAAATACAAATCATAAGTGCTAATATATGCTAATATATGAGTAAACACACCAATAAGCATACTTATTTACAAACTCACATGGATTAATGGTTAAATGACAGAATTATGTGGAGACTTTTATGAAAAAAAGGAGAAGAGTGAATATTATAATGAAAGGAATGAAAGTTGGGAAGGAAGATGAAATTGTTTAATGGGAGAATGGAGTGAAAGATGAGTGGGAGGGAATATTATAATGAAAAGTTTGGTGAAAACATTAGTGTAGTGGAGTATTTTAATGATAAGTGATGAGGAGTGGAAGGAGGAAATGAGTTGTTAAGGGAAGAGTTGGGGTGGAAGAGTTTTTTAATGGGATGAGACATGGTATGATGGAAGATGATGGATAAACAAAAGGAAGATAAGGAGGATCCCTCTGCAGATAACTCGGCTTCACATGGATATATCCGAGATGAGGGAAACAGATGAAGAGGATTCAGTAAAACTAAGAGAGATTTTATGGAAGAAGACGAAGGCTTCATAGAGAAGATGAAGGAGATTAGAAGAAGGAGACAAGGGAAGAGAGGAGAAGAGAAGGGAAGATGGAGATGAGAAAAAGAGACTCTATCATTAGCATAACTGAAATCCCTCTCGACCTGCCTCTCCGCACTCAGCCTCCTCTTGGACGAAGGTCTTTCTCTTTATTTATAGATGAGGGAAGGAACTATGCGGACTCCAATCGGTTTGGAGTTCGACAGACTTCAATTAGTTTGAAATCCGAAAGTTTGTAGAAGTCGGAATTGAAGTCGAGACTTAATTGAATTTAAGTCTGATTTTCTATAGCATCTTATCATTTTGTACAGTGTTACAAATCTTTCTGTAAATGAATAGTAGTGGTATCAGAAATCTTCCTATAGCTCGCTTGTCATCTTTAAATCATGGTATAGATCGATTTTTGAGAATGAACCATCTCTGAGAATTAAACCGACTTCAAGAACAGTAGTAGTGGTTGTTTTTAGAAGATGATGCTAGTCATCTAGTTGTAGAAGTGGCTAATAGAAGAGCCACTGGATTGTACCTACAAAAAATTTTCTATCAAAATTTTGGTAGAAGGATTAGTAGAAAATATTTTCTTTCTCTCTTTTTTTCATAGCTCAACCTTCTAGAGTGAGTTGGTTGAGTACTAGAGAAAACTGTCTTGGTCATCCTTCTGAATGAGATTGGTTGAATGATAAAGTAGCTAAGTCTTCCAGATTTATGTTGCTTGATTGAGGATCAGAACATTGCAGAATTTGTTAGTATGTTTTATCTTATGTTGAACCTTTTTTGGATAATTTTCTTCATCTAATAGAGGATCCCATATCTTTCTCCAAGCTCCTACTACTTCAATATTTATAAGGAGTAAAGTGGTTACCCAGATTCTTCTATTAGACCAACATCATTGAGTTTTCTTTTCTTGAGCTCTCCAGTAGACTTCTAAAAGACTTTTTTCTTAATATTCTTTGAAGTTAAATTTTTTTGGAAGCTCTCCTTCATCTGTATCGGATAATGTAATATAATCTTCTTCTTCAAAAAAACTGATTTCATAAATTTGGAAACGATAATTTACTCCTCCAACTTTTCTAGTTTCAATGCTGCTGAAAATTATAATTTTTAACAGATTTTTGTATATCTTTCCTACTTCATAAAGAACTTCACTGACCACAGCTGGAAACATATATAAATTGACGAAAGGATCTACTGACGTTACTCGTACCAATCCTTTATATAGAGCCCTGAGTTCTTCTTTAGCATGCTCATTGATCAATGAAAGATATAACTTGAGATAATTCCATCCATCTATTAAAAAAATTACAGATCTACCAGTAGTTCATATCCATCTATTAGAAAAATTTATAATTCTTCAAGCAGTTCTTTTATCTCATCGGACTGAGTTCCCTTCTGAAATATATCTTCTAGAAGTTCATTAGTTAAACTTCTTGAGCTTTTTTCCAACAGTCAAGTTTTTTATCTTATTTATCATAGACGTCTCAACTTTGAAGAGAGTAGCCAAATCAGGAATGATTGGTTTGAGTATTCATCAGATAGTCTCATTTTTCTTTATCACCATCAAAGATAATTTTTTCAGATAAATGATCAACAAGAGCTGTCATGACTTTTCTAAATTCTCTTTTCTAGTTTAAAAGATGAGTTTTTCATACCTTGTTGACCAAGTCATGAGTCTTTTGAGAAAGTTCTGACTTATAATTTTGAGAAAATTTTTCTTTCTCAAAAGTAGTCTTTCTATTTTGTACTTTCCTTTCGTAGTCCATTTCTCTGTAAGATCTTTGTAAAAGGTTAGAAGACGGACTTGGATCAGAGTTAATATCAACTTTTATGTATCAAGATTCAAAGTGGAAAAGTTACTTGCCATCAAACAATATTTGTTTAAAAGTTAAATTTTTATAATTGATATCCTTCTGCAATTCTTGATCTATCAGTACTACTTGAATATTTGAAATGGCTTTGCGAATCATAAAAATTTCTCCTTTTATAGTAAGATAACTTTTATACGTACCTGGATCAATTCTTATTAATTTACCTTTTCTCTTTAGACTGTTTGATGTAGACGCATTAGAAATATGATTTTCTTCAGTTTTGATGATGTTTTGGTAAAGTGTATCCCTTGGGATGGACACTATGTTAGTATATGAGAGGAAAATCTTATATTTTACACAAGATATCATTGTAATAAGTTCTTCCAAAATCAAGGAGTCTTTATAGATTTGTAGACATGATTTTCTTATTTCCTTCTGATCTTTGAATTTTAACTTTACTTGATTTATATTGATTTTGCCCAGTATAACTCTTAATAATATTGAGAAGCAAGATTTTTTTATACAAATGAGAAGCTTAGAGATCTTAAAGTTCACTCTTTTACTGTTTAAAAATATGATGAAGGGATATAGTTTTTATCAGCTTTAAAGTTTATCGAATGATGACCTTGTTTATTGCTTTTATGGTAAATCAAAGGTTCTTTAATATTTAAATAGGACTTCAGATGATCTATTTCATTCTGCCTTTTAAGGATCTTTTGAGCACTCTTATCTAAATTTTTTTTAGATTTTTTATATTTCTTTATATATAGTTTATCTATTTGAAATTCAAATTGATAACAGAAGTTTTTTAAGTTGCAGAGATCATTTATCTTTCTTTACTATGTAACTTTCTAAATTGATCTCTGATCTTTGAGCTGCTATTCAATTTAGATTTATCCAAAGGAGTTATTCTATCTGACTTACTAATATTATCTATATATCATAATCTAATTTTATCCTTAACTAAGAATAAAGAAGCTATTCCTAAATTAACTTCTAAACCTAAAGATGATAACTTTAAGAAAAATCCTTTTAAGCCTAAAGAAGATCCTAACATAGCAGAGTAAGTATCTTTGTTCCATCTAAACTCATCTAAACAGCTACTCCTAAGGTTACTTAACTTATTACTAATATCTATATATAGTTTATCTATAGTGTTCAAAAGATAATCTAAAGGGTTGTTATCTTTAGAGTTCTTTTGAACAATATTCACAATTTTTGAGTTAGTAGAAGAGGTTTTCCACCAATCTTTCAATTGCCTTAATAAGTAATTTACCATTGTCTTAACAATTAAAATTTATGAATAATCATAGATTTTACAGACTTTCAATTGTATCATTGTCAGTTGATGATAATTATTAATAATATGATAATCTGTAAATCCATCAGGATTCCAACCAAGAAATCTCCTCTTGAAATGGATAGTGGATAAGTTATCAAAGATTTTTGTCAACTATGAATCCACAAAGATTGTTCTAAGATAATAATTTATTATCCTAGAGACTTGAACTACTAGTTTATAGTTAGAAATTCATTTATCTTCAGTATTTTCTGGGATAAATAATTTACTAACTATATTCTTTCTACTAACTATTCTCTTATTTTCAGAGTTTTTTGAGATTAAGAGAGTACTAGTTTCTTTATTCTTAAAGAAATATGAGGCTTCATGAATTTTTTCAGATAAAGGGATTAAACTAAACTTACTAGATGAGGGTGATAAGTTTAAGATAGGCTGGTTCAAAGATTTCAATTCAGGTAAAGAGTCTAGCCATAAATCGAATGTAGAAACAGTTTCTTCTAAAGTTTCATAAGAAGAAATTCTATCAAATTGATTCAGTATAATTTTATCTAATTTTTCTAAGAATTTTTTTTTCTGATTGTACTTCAAAGAGGTCAGATGTTGGAGGTACCTCAGTTAGATCCAGATGATCTTTCTCAATAATTTCTTTAATAATTTCAGTGTGTTCTTTGATTGGTACCTTCAATTGATTGATGTCTAGACATGACTCAAAAGACTCTAGTAGAGATATAGAGTTCAGATCAACCTCAGTATCAGTATCGGGACTATGAACAGCCTCAATGATTTCATCAGAAGAGTTTTCTTTAATCAAGATTTTATCAGATTCTTTAGATGAATCATTTTCAGTTTTGACTTTTAAGAGATTGAGTATAGTATCAATTTTTATGAAAAATCATCAATCTTTACTAATGAATTATCAAAATGATCCGATCAACTTCAGATTCCTTTAGAAGGCTATCAGTCTGAGTTTCAGTTTCTTTAAAGTTGAGAGAATGATCCATACAGTTTTGTTGTTCCTTAACCTGATCTAGATATTCAGAGATTTTATCAAAATAAATATCTACTTTAGAGATTTGATCAAGATCACTGGTAGAAACCTTAGTTAGACTCTTATTCTTCTTGTTTTGAACCTGAGTTGTCTTGTAAGCAGATTCAACTTTAAAGCTTCTACGATATTTTCAGGATTCAGCCATCCTATTAATCATAGTTTTTTGTATTCTAGGACTGGTCTCCTCAAGACCCTAGATATAGTATTTGTCAAACTAGTCAAAGAAGAATATATGTCTCTCTTCAGTCCTCATCTAACTAAACCATATTTCTCTTATAAAATCTCTTTTCTTTATTGTAAGTATCAAAGAACCACTCTTTTCTGTCTTTGTTCTATTAGAATCGAAGTTTTCTCTTAGTAGTTCTTTATTTATAGAGAATTCGGCTATTTTTATGATATTAAAGTCAATATAAGAGCCATATGGGGTATCTAAAGTTAATCTAGCTAATTTTTTAATTTTAATTTTATATTTTATTTGAATCATATGAAATATCTATAGTAGGTTCTATACTATAATCTTTTGAACTATTTTCTATTTCTCTTAAGGTTACAGGAGTTTTATTTGAAGATATAGTTTAATAGTAGGTAGATTTCTGAAGCTTAGAAGGTAAGATTTTTCTTGTCTTAGAAGGCAAGGTTTTTCTCGGATTGAAAAATTTTTTTATCCCAAAATCTTTAAGTCTAAGTTCTGTTCTTTCAAGATTCTGTGGATAATAATCAAAGGACTATTTTTCATTTTCTCCATCAGATTCTTCAAGTACTTCTGGAGAGAATATCTCTATATTAGTTTCTTCTGGATAGATTTCATCTTCTATTTCTTCAGGCTAGATGGATTCTATATCATCTTGATCCCAGTCTTCAATATCGAAGGCTTCAATATCTTCATCCATTTTAATATATTGAGAGAATCAGCTAACTATTACTCTATCTATTATCTAAATGTATACTAAATAACTTTGATTTAACTAGTCTATCTATTTCTATGTTACATAAAGAATTAAACTAAGTTTTATCTTAAATTTTATAAAATATATATCTATACTACTAATTAATTCTTATAAATATCTAGACTATTAATTAACTCCTCACTAGTTACTAGAATTTTAGTCATTTTGCTTATTAGAAATATTTCATAAGCATAGCAGAGTTATTTTTAATGTAGATAACTGTCAGATCAAAATTAGTTAAATTTTTATCCATTTCAGATTTAGGAAGGTCGGCAAGAGATCTAAGAATACCAGTCATAGGGACGACACCAAAGTCAATTTACGACTTACCATCCTAAATGCTTTTTCTCACGACTAACATAGGAATAACCGCGCTACTTGTTCGATCCGTTCTATATGGTTAAGAAATCGACAGATCTCCTCTCTGGCATGAAAAATAGCTCTGATACCAATTTGACCCGGGTTAATAAGCGTACGCGTGGAGGTAGCAGTGTCGTATGTATGTGTGAGTGGGTCAGAGCCATAGCCACAGATGTATGATATTTCGCAAGTCCTAACAGACTCCCCTGACGCAGTTCAAGAATCTCGATAATCATGAGGTAGAAGTACCACAGTGCCCAGTAGTATATTGTCACAGTAGTGTGACACAGCAGTAAAGGTTACGTACGTACACATAGAAGTTGCAAATGGGTAGGCTACGTGCGTACACATAGAAATAGTAAATAGATATGCTACGTGCGTACACGTAGAAGCAGTAGATGGGTAGATGAACTATAAGATATATGATACTCTCCACATGCACTATATAACAAACAATCCGAAACCAAGAGTACAAAAGCAAAATGATTTATGATTAAGGAGTAAAGGAGATCAAGTATGCAGATGATGCTACCTAAATGTCAAGCCTACAGATAATACTACTTAAACAGATGGTAGACAGATTCAGGAAATAAGGTAAAGGACTAACAGAACTCAGATATACGATGAACATGAGATGAACAGACTAATGGAAGCAAACGTAGACTAAGGTTCAGGATATGATGTACCGGTACAAACTAATGGAAAGCTATGATGAACAGTATAGGCTAAGCTAATATAAGAAATTATAAACTGAGACATAAACTAAAGTTAAAATAAAAGCTAGTGAAAACATAGACTAAAAGAGCTATAAACTATACTTCAAAAATTAAATAATTAAACTAAAATTATCCAATATAAAATAAATAAACTAAGCTGAGAGTTGCGAAGGATTAAAACTATAAGTAAACTAATAAAGCAAATAAACATAAATATAGTAAATAAACTATACTACTGAGTAAATTACTAAGCTTCTGATTAAACTACTGATAAAAGTAAACTGCAAACTATGAACTATAACCAAAAAATAAATTAACTACAAAATAAGTAAGGCTAACAGAAGGATCAAATTGATTACTAACTAACTGCAGTAAATGAAACTAAATAAGTAGGAGTATAACAAACCAAAATGAAAGGGCTACTAATCTAAAGAAATAAAAATTTAACTAAAGACAAATAAACAAAATAGAAGCAAAGCAGAATGAACAGAGCTTAAGTAAAAGCAGATAAAATAAAATTGAAATAAAATAAAATTATAAAAGTACTTTAACTAATTTAATAGCATATAATCACTCCGTTGTTTACTTCGTAATTACATGATAGATTGCACTATATTTTTAGTATAATTTTATAGCATGTTACAGATGGTATTTGGGTTGTTTACCCTGATTGATCTATTGTTTACTTCATAATCTCTACCAATATTAAGGTTGTTCATCCTTAAGAGACTGATCCGTTGTTTACTTTACAACCTCAGTAGCATTCCGGTTGTTTACCATCATGCTATAGTGACATGCTACAATGTACAACAGTACTGCACAGTATTTCTACTACAGTACTGTACAGTGCATATACTACAGTAATTAGCTACAGTACAGCTACAGTACTATGAACAGTAATACAAACAAGCTTAAAATATAAAAAAATTAAATATAATTAAAATAGTAATAAAAAAATAAATTTATTTATAAAATACACTTACATAGAGTCTGATGAAATTGAAATACACACCGTACAAGTTTTATGTATACTAACCAAGCTTAAACAACTTAAATACAAATCACAAGCGCTAATATATGCTAATACATGAGTAAACACACCAATAAGCATATTTATTTACAAATTCATATGGATTAACAGTTAAATGATAGAGTTATGTGGAGACTTCTATGGAGGAAGAGGAGAAGAGTGAATATTATAATGAAAAAATAAAGTTAGGAAGGAAGATGGAATTGTTTAATGGGAGAATGGAGTGAATGATGAGTGGAAGGGAATATTATAATGAAAGTTTGGTGAAAATATTGGTGTGGTGGAGTATTTTAATGGTAAGTGATGAGGAGTGGAAGGAGGAAATGAATTATTTAAGGAAAGAGTTGGTGGAGTTTTTTAATGGGATGAGATGTAGTATGGTAGAAGATGATGAACAAACAAAAAAAGATAAGGAGGATCCCCTGCAGATAACTCGGCTTCACATGGACATGTTCGAGATGAGAAAAACGGNTGAAGAGGATTAAGAAAATTAAGAAAGATTTTATAAAAGAAGATGAAGGCTTCGTGAAGAAGATGAAGGAGATTAGAAGAAAGAGACAAGAGAAGAGAAGGGAAGATGGAGATAAGGAAGAGAGACTCCTTCATTAGCATAACCGAAATTTCTCTCGGACTGCCTCTCCATGCTTGACCTCAGAATAGTAGAGACTACATCTGAGAATATATCCATAGGATAAGAACAATCGATAGAAATTTTTCTGACCAATCCCTTGTATAGAGCTCAGATCATAGTTTGAGTGGCTTTGATGTTGATGTTTGGTATAATAAGTATTGGCCAGCACCACTCCATTACAAGGTAGGAATATAATTCTTTGAATATTTTTTTAGCTTCATGAGATTGCAATATTTTATCAAAAATAATACTCTGAAGATCAGGAATTAACTCTTCTTGCACTTTCTTCAAATAACTTATCCTTTCTTTTTTGGCCCATTCTTTATTTTTCTTTTGAATGTCCTTCAAGAGAGATAAGGAGTGAAGGATTAGGATTTTTAGAGTTAAGAATTTTACCTTCTATAGAATTATTCAGATTGGATATATGTTCTCCTTCGATAATATTCCTATTAAGATAAAGAGGTGAGTGTAATAATTTTAAATCTTTTTCTCCCGAAGTAGATGCTACTTCTTTCTTCCTGTCATTCAAAGAGAATTTATTAGATAATGCATTTACAATTTCTACTTCCATAGATCCTTTTAAAAGATCTAAAAAGAATTCTTCTGGTTCTGAATAGAATTTAAGCATAACATTTTTACCTTTTATGAAGGTAGATATACCTTTATTCGTAACTATGATGGATTTGATTTAAGTTAAAAAGAGATTTTCTAATATAACTTCTTATTTTAAGGCTTAATTAATAAGAATGAGATTTTGACACAAGTCTTTCTTATACAAATATGAACTTCAGAAATCTTATAATGTACACTCAAGTTTCTCCCATTTGCTGTCTGAATTTTTTGAGTTGATTTTTCATAATATATGAGAGAAATTAGATCTTCTATCATACAGTTAATATCAGCTCTAGAATCAATTAAAGCTTTATATTTAAAGCTATAGCCCCCTTTTAGTTTGAAAATAATTTTACAGTACCATTTTTGTTTTATATATCTGTCAATTGATCCTAAAAAATCTTTAGATGTGTTTTCTTCACTAGTTATTGAAGCTTTTAAATTTCTATTTATTTTAGATAGAGCTTCTCTTTAAGTTGTTTCTTCAATAGAAATTTTCTTAATGGTTTTCAACTCTTCTTTAAGTAGGGCTAATTCATTTCTTATAAGAACTTGTTCTTTAATTAGCTCATCTAAACTAGATTTCTAAGCTTTCTGTTTGATTTGCCTTAGCCTTTGAAAAACTTTATCCATGGTATAAAGATTTTCAATTTCTACAGAGGTTTTAGAGATTTTGGACTTTTGGATTTAACTAGGGTAAAAAAACTTCTCCAGTTGATTCTATTTATCTTTAAAATTTTTAAGAGAATCGATCATATCAGCTATAAATTATTTTTATTAGATAATACTGAGATAGTTTTATCACTGGTATGATCATGGAGAGTTTCTTCATAACAAGAATATTTTTCAGAATTACTAGACTCAAATTCTGATTCTAGATTTACGTAATTGATCAGATCCTTCAACTTTTCTTTGATATCTTTCAGAGTTTTTACCTCAGATATTTCTCTAGTTTTTATATATATATCTACACAATCTCCTACAAAATGATAAAGAATATTTAAGATTAAGGTAACTACTGTATCAGAAAGGTTTCCTAAAGAAGAAGTTCTATCAGGCTCTTTTTTGATAGCAGTCATAATCTTATGCTTCTGATGAATAGTGAGATAATTATCCCACCATCCTCTTAATTATCCTGAAAAGTCGGATGCTATCATTATAACTATATTTGGTTCAAAATTTTCTTGAACTCTACAAACATTTGCATACATCATTATTAAATGACACATGATAATAATTTGATATTCGAAAAATCCATCAAGGTTCCATTCCACTAAGCTTCTTCCATCAAATTGTGAAGAGGTTATGTCAGAATTTTTTTCCAACTGTAAATCTGCATAAGTTGGTCTAGGATAATAATTTTTATCCTAGGGCCTGTCTTAAAGGTTTATAATCATAAAGTCTGTTAATCTATAGATTGTTAATGTCCTTTGTAATTTGATTAATTTCTTTCTCAGAGTCTTCAGAATAATATCTTTCTGAAAGAAGAGTGCCCTATAAATCAATCGCAAGTGTGTTGCAATAGGACTTTTTTTTGTAATTATCCAACACATGTAATAATATTGAGGTATTGATTTATCATTTTAGCTGTATCTTATTATGTATAAGATAATGATGAACCTCAAAGACTAAGATAATGATTTTAGAAGACATGAATGTATCATGTTGGTGAGACCTAAAATCTTAAAATTCTAATCTTAAATATTTCTGATCGTAGGAGCATTGAGTCGGAAGATCAATGTTCTAGATAGACTGGCACATCCTATGTATGCTCGATGAAGAGGGTGGTAGATCTCACTAGCCACTTGTGTATGAGACACTAATACAAGGATGTGGATGCTCATTTGAAAATAACTCTACTGAATTGACTCGATGAAAGAGAATATTTTATAGAAGCCTTACTTGTATATCAAAGATGGTTCTCAAAGTGAGAGTTGTGCAAGTGATCCTTAGACCTGAGATCACCATAGAATCTTATGCACATGAACCCATATTTGGTTCATACTTAAGCATGGCATTAAGATATATATGGAATATTCTGGATATGGTAGAGTATGTATGGAGGTTGTGAGTAGATCAACATAGAATCGATCACTCCTAGTAAGAGGAGATCACATCCTGTAAATTCTCATTCCTAGATGACTCGAAAAAATCTTTGGCCAAAGCAGGAAGGAGATTAGAAGAGTTTTTAATGCTTCTTTATCAGAGTCA
>KE504750.1:191742-213875 GCA_000441515.1 Elaeis oleifera | reverse complement strand
ATCATTCGACCTATCCGGACGTCAGGTCATCATTGCTAGATGGTTATATCGATTGGTTGAAAAATTATTTCTGTGCTATCGACTTAGATTCAAACCTATGGAGTCACACTCAAAAGAAGTTTCTGACTGATCATGTGGCTGATCAACGATTGAGAATCGTTCAAGGGCTTAATCGTCACTTTGATTGACGGTTAACCTTATACAAAAGTTACAATAAATTAATTCACCAAGTGTTAGTAAATTAATAGAGAATTAATTAGCAATTAGATTACTGATTAGGTCAATTTGATTGAGCGAAGAGAATTAAATAAAATCTAATTGAATTTGATTCAATTAGGTTTGACCCGATTAGGTGATGAGATGTCTAATCGCTAAGGGAGAATTATCCCTAATTTGATCAGGACTTTGGTTCAATCAATTCTTAATTTGATTATAATTTAATTAAAAATTTATGAACCTAATTAGATTAGATTTCATATATTTTATTTGGGCTAAATCAGATATGATTTGGTTTGGATTCAAATAAAAAACTTAGAGTCCTTATTGGAATAGGATTCTTCTCCCTGTGCCAACCCAGATTGCACACCATTTATCTCCACACACAAAATTATTTTGTGTGAGATTTTTTCACACCAAAGAGTCTTTTCTTTATCTATCTCACATCCAAATCTGATTTAGTTTGATAAAAGAAAGGTTCTGAAATTGGATTTCAAAATATTCTTATCAGGAGAATCTGTTCTCATCCAGATCAACCTCTCCATGCTAATAATTTTTTTCTCCTTATATGTGCAACATTTTGAAGAGATTTTTTATAGAATATTAATTAGATTTATTATATAAAATATGAGAAGAGGCATCCCATAATTTTTTGGTATATTTTTGGATGTAGAATTGTGAAGGAAGGTAGAATCCTATAAGAGTCCAAGATCACTAGGACTCTCATCTCACCTCCTTACATGCCTATAAAAGGGGCTTTTATGGTTTCTTTTGTATGTGTAAGATACCAGAAGAGAGCTCTTCATGTGATAGAAGTTTGGGTATAGTTCATGATGTAAAAATAAGAAGAGGGTCCTCTCTCTTGGGGTGTGTGCAAAAATTTAAATTTTAAATTTTGGTTCTAAGAGTTTGAGAGGAGAAAATAAATTAAAAAAAATTATTTTCTTCTTCATCTTTCTTTCACCTCTTCATCTCTTTTAGAAGTCCATCTTCAATCTCTGAAAAGATTTCAGAGATTTAAAAAAAAGATTTAGATCAGTCAAGAAGAAGATCTTCACGTGAGCTAGCACTCCCGAGAAGATCAATCAAATCAGAGCTTCGAGTGGATTTTTCGTAAAGATCGGATGCGCATGCAGCTACAAGCAACTAGTAAGGATCCTCTCCATCATGTCTCTCAACAGCAGAGATCATTGACCCATGATTAGATATGAAGTTCTGAACTCAGATTAGAAGTAGATGTGATCTACTGCTCACATGCATGCATGCTGATTTTATCTTCAGATTATTTCAGATTTTATATGCAACATAACATGTCATAGATCCTAGAGTAGGTTAATTTGATGATTAGATCATATGCATATTAGATTAATTTGATTAATCTAGTTATCTTTCGCTGTAATTTTTCGAAAAAATTTCGAAATACATACATGAAATCGCCTACACATCCCAACATAAACATCCTGTGCGGTTGTGAGCAACCAGCAAGACCACGATATTCAGATATGGTGATCTGCTACCTGTACTCAGATGATGAGTTTTGAACTCATATTTATTATAGATATGATCTATGATGTAAATGTGATCTACTATTGCATGTTTGATATGATCATGCATGTAGATTTTATTTCAAATCTTATATATGTAATATAATATATTATAGATCCTATAGTAGGTATTTAAGAATAGATCTAAAGTATGTTTATTCGATTAAATAATTTAATTTGATCTATCTTCCACTTTAAATTTTAAAATCATGCTTGAAATATCTGTCAATTTTCTACAGTGGTATTAGAGCCTAGATTCGTTATGATATGATATATGTGCATGTATAGATCTAATTTTATTATTTAGATTAGATCTAAATAGTTTTATGTTCAGATCTAATTTTGATCTGTCTCATATGTGATATAATTAGAATAGATGATCCTAGTAGCAAGTACTTCGATTGGATTTATTATCAGGCCATCCGGTCATAGAAGCAAAAAGGGTTTAAAGGTCCTCTCTTTCCATCCAATGGGGTGCTCTTATAGCGTGTAGGGGTGCCATATGATTATATCCTATGATAAAGAATACGAAAGAAAAATTATTTTCTGCAAAACTCTAGATCTGAAAATTTTAGATTTTATTGTATGTGATATAAATTATATGAGAAGTAAAATATCTAATCTTTATGATTAAAATTATTTAATTATGAAAATAAAATCTGAAATCATAAAAATTTAGATTAGATCTAAAAGTTTATTTATGATTGATTCTAATTTTTAAACTAAATTTGTAAAAGTTGCGGGCATGCCTGCTGAGACGATATAGTTTAAACTAAGTTGACTCAGTCTCCTGATTTAGTCGACTCAATTTCTAATTGAGCCAACCCATTTGCAGTAGGTGGATGGAACAGGTTACAGTTCATTTACAGTGAGCCGACTAAGTCGCAGACTTAGTCGCTCCACTATAGTGAGCTAGCTCAGTCCAAAGGTGAGCCAACTAAGTTTCAAAATAGAAAATTTTTGCATAAAATAATGTAAAATATTTATAAATTAAAATTATTTCAAACCCAACCAAAATCCATGTTGATTGCACACTTAATTGTGAATTAAGGGTTGAATCATTTAGATCTAGAATTATGAATTAAAGATCTAATGGCATTGCATAAAATATGAGGGCATGGGTTAGCTCAAATCAAGTCCTCTTAATTAGGTTAGATCTAAAGTTAGAATCAAATAGACTAAATAGAAAATTGATTAAATCTAACCAAAAATTAAATTAGATTAAATCAAGATTTCTCTAGAACTAATATAATAGTTGTAGTTGTGAAGTCCATGTCTTTGATTAGACCAGATAGATCTTGATTGTGGCTCAGTGGTTGAGCCAGAGTCATTAGGCTGATCAAATCAAAACTAATTAATCAGTTGGTGTCTAAGATAAGTTTTACAGTCTTGATCGATGGTCATTAATTGAGAGCTACTCACCTAGATTGAGTCTATGATGAGTTAATGGCAAATCCCTCCTACTAATCTCACTTATCTTTCTAACATGGTGAATTATATTTTGATTAGATTGCAAAGTGATTCGAGTTAACCCATGTCATTAAGAAATCAGTATGACTGATTTATGTGCCTTTGGACTGGCTTGTATCTAGTTTCTTTGATCTGATTTGGTGAAGTCAGTAGGTAGATTATAATTAGCTGATCGATCTCTTCTCTTCTCTTAAAATATTAATCAAATCTTTTAAATTATTAGGTTCATAAAATAAATAGTTATGGAGATAATTAGATCATAGCCTCCCGTTAAGTTGAGTGATAATGGGTCCAATAGTCTGATAATCATTGGAGATGCAAACGCCTGGTGCTTGTTTGCTATTGAAATTATCATTCATAATATGATGACTCAGATGTGCCTCTCTGATGAGTGGTTAGGTTGATCGATCAAAATCGGGCCAAATCATTCATTAGTTAGATGCACTGAGTATAGTTATGTTAATGGTTGGACCTAACCAAGACTTGCAGAAAAGACCAAAGCCTACTGAAAAGTAACATGGGGCAAAATTAATTACTAAAATTATTTAAAAAAGTAACTGATTAAGAATCTATCAATAGATGCACATGGGTTGGCCGGCCAAAGTCGGGCCCGTGTGTAGTCTGTGTGAATTTCAGTACCCACTAAGAAATTAAGATAATTTCTCAAATTAGAAGTAGAGACTATCAATTCATATAAATAATAGGAGAATCTTTAGACTAAAATTCAAGTCTTTAGGCTTAATAATTCATATACTAATTAGGTTTTATTTTTTTTATGCAGTTATGGCCGCTACTTTATCGCTCCGATCACTGTTGGATAGTGATAAGTTGATGGGATTCAATTTTGATAGCTGGCATCAAAATTAAAATAATCTTGGAGCACGAGTAGATCTTGTACATCCTTACAGATCTGACATCGGAGAAGTCTGCCCTGAATGCACTGATGTGGTATGAGATACTTATCAGAAGTGGCTCAATAATCGCACCATGGTGTGTTGCATTATGTGGGCTGCGATGAACGATGAATTCAGTCGTAAGTTTGAGGATGCTCAGTCGGAGAAAATATTACAAATGTTGAACAAATCCTTTGATACTTTTGATAATATTGAGGGATATAAGACTAGTTATGCCGTCTTCAATGCCGAATGAGGGAAGGAGGATCGGTCACCGATCATGTATTGTATATGATCAAACAGATCGAACATTTGAACAAGCTCGACTTTTTCTTGCACGAATAGCTTGGGAAGGATGCGATACTGAATTTTTTGCTCAAGTCTTATCTCCCATTTCTTAATCATTATAGAATGACGAAGCCTACAGTCAACTACCATAGTTTACCAGGGTTGCTGTAGATTTTGAGAAGGATCACAAGCTCCACTAGGAGACAGTGAATTTAGTGAGAGGATCTTCTTCGATGGGACATCATCCCTTTAAGAAAAATAAAAATAAAATAAAAAGGTGCAACGATTGGGGTCAGACCAAGAAGTTTAAGTCCAATCAGAGTCAGACAGAGTACTTCTACTATAAGAAGTAGGACTACTGAAAGAGAAACTGTCCTCAGTATATTGCCTCTCTTGACCCAAACAGGTCAAATAAAAGAAGAAGCAAGCGATTGCTGGACAAGATAATTATATGATAATACCTTGCAACTTCTCTATGTGTGATACTATGACCTGGGTATAGATACTGGTAGTCTTATTAATATTTACAATTTATTACAGGAACTTCAGATTAGTAGGAGATTTGAAGACGGCGAGAGATTTCTGAATATTGGAGATGGAAGATCTATTCTAGTTCTAACTTTAGGAATTATCAAGCTTGTATTCAATTTCATATCGTTGTTCTTAGTGATTGTCACTTTTGTCCTAGTTTCTTATTGAATGTAATTTCTGTAAGCCTTTTGGTCAAGAACAGTTATGAAATTTTAATAAAGAAAGATTTTTGTGATATCATTTTGAATGATGTTACTGTGATGAATGGATAATTAAACAATGGCATTTACATTGTATCATGGCCTAATGCAATGTACACGTCAAATAAACATCCTAGGATAGATAATATCTCGGATGCCTACCTTTGACATTGTAGGCTAGGTCATATTAACAAGAATAGGATGAACAGGTTGATCCAAGAGAAAATTCTTAAAATCAATGATTGTGAATCATTACCAACCTGTGAATCTTGTATTCTTAAGAAGATGACTAAGTCACCTTTTACTAGAAAAGATGAATGAGCCTGTAAAGTTCTAAATCTCGTATATACTAATGTATATGGACCCATGGACACAAGTACCAGAGGCGGACATTACTACTTCATTACGTTCACTGACGACCTATCTAGATATGGATATGTCTACTTAATGAAATACAAATTTGAATCATTTGAAATGTTCAAACGATTTCATAATGAGATAGAGAACCAAACTGAGAAGAGTATTAAAACTCTTCGATCTAATCGAGGAGATGAATATCTCTTTAGTAAATTTTTGACATATCTAGGAGAGAATGAGATTCTCTCACAATGGACCCCTTCTGAGATGCCACAACATAATGATGTATCTGAAAGGAGAAATCGAATGCTGTTGGATATGGTTCGATCTATGATGGGCTTTGCTAGTCTGTCGATCTCTTTTTGGAGATATACACTCGAGTCAGCTTATTATGTACTTAATAGAATTTTGAGTAAGTCTGTAAATAAAACACCATATGAGATGTGGATCAGGCATAAGCTGGTGTTCTTACACTTTAAGGTCTGGAGATGTTCGGTTTATATCAAGCATTTGAAAACAGATAAGTTTGGACTTAGGTCTGACAAATATCTTTTCATTGGGTATCCGAAAGAAACTAAGGGATATTATTTCTACCTTGCTGATGAACAAAAGATGTTGTCAGCCTTAGGACTGTCTTTTTGAAAAAGAAGTTCTTTGAAGAAGGAACTAATGCCACTAAGATTGAACTTGATGAAGTTCGATAGGTAGAAGAACCAACATAATCTAATGAACCTATAGAACTATAGTTGATTAAATCAAATCCTGAGCCCGTTATAGATGTGCCATTAAAGAGATTCGATAGAGTAACGCATCAACCGGACAGATACTATGATTTCTTGATCTAGAACGGTGATCCTCTTGAACTCGATGAGGATAATGAGGATCCGATCACCTACATAGATGCAATGTAGAGATCTAACTCTGATAAGTGGCTTGAGGCCATGAAGTCTGAAATGGAGTCCATAAAAATCAACGATGTATGGACATTAGTTGATCCACCTAAAGGGATAAAATCATAGGATGTAAGTGGATCTTCAAAGGAAGAGGGGCACAGACGAAAAGTGGAGACCTATAAAGTCCATCTGGTTACCAATGGATATCATCAATGTTATGATATTGACTATGATGAGATGTTTCTTCTGTGACAATGCTCAAATTCATTTGGATTATGCTTGTGATAGCAGTACATCTGAACTATAAAATCTGACAAATAGATATGAAGACTGCTTTCCTAAATGAAAAGCTAAATGAAGAGGTGTATATGATACAACCTGAAGGGTTCACATCTACAGATGAGTCTAAAGTATGCAAGCTTCAGAGATCCATTTATAGATTGAAGCAGATATCTCAGAGTTGGAACATGTGTTTTGATAAAGTGATCAAAATATATGGCTTCGTTAGGAATGAAAAGAACCCTATATTTACAAGTGGATAATAATTTTGTAGTTGTATTTTTATTTTATATGTGGATGATATTTTTTAATCAAAAATGACATCTCTATATTATAGAGAATAAAAATTTGGCTGTCGTCTCAATTCTCCATGAAGAATTTGGGAGAAACATCCTATATCCTAGGGATGAAGATCTATAGAGATAGATCGAAGAAGTTACTTAGATTATCTCAATTCATATACATCGATACCATGTTGAAGTGGTTCAGTATGGAGAATTTCATGAAAGACTATCTTTCGATAGACCATGAAATTTCTCTCTCGAAGAGGGATGTCTGACAACTCTTCAAAAGAGAGAGCATATGAGTAGAATTCTATATGCCTTGATAGTGAAATCTATAATATACACCATGACATATATGAGATCAGATGTTGCCTACTCATTAGGAATAGTGAGCAGGTATCAATCTGATTCGGATGAGAACCACTGAAAGATCATAAAAATTATTTTAAGTATTTGAGAAATATTAAGGGCCAATGGCTAGTTTATGGAGAATCTGACTTGAAACTTGTGAGATTTATAGATTTCAACTTTTAGTCAGATTATGATGATAGCAAGAGTATGTCGGGATATATTTTCAGTCTGAACAGTGGAGTGATCTGCTGAAAAATTTCAAACAGCACACCATGACTGACTCAATTTATGAAGCAGAATATAATGCAGCATTTGATGCTGTGAATGAAGCCATGTGGCTGCAGAAGTTCATCGACGAGCTCAGAGTGGCACCTTTCATTAATGGTTCGATCCTACTGTATTGCGACGGCGCTGATGCCATTGCTCAAGCAAAGGAACCGAAGTCCCATCAATGCATCAAGCATATTCTACGCTGCTACCATTTGATTTGAGAGATCATGGATCGGAATGATGTCGAGCTTCAGAAGATCGATAGAAAGAAGAATTTGACCGATCCATTCTCTAAAGCCCTTAATATCAAGGAGTTCAATGATCATAAATTGAAGATGGGTATATGATACTGTATCAATAGATTTTAGTTCAAGTAGGAGTTGTTGAAAATTATATTTCAAAGACAATCATCAGTCTGTTGACAGTTGTGTTCATTATTTATAATTATATATAAATTTAATTAATAAAATTATTTAATTTTTCATCACAAAGTGTACATCTTCTTTTGAAATTTTTATGTTGTGATGAAGTCCTTAGGACTATTTTGATCAATAAGAAAGATTTATCATTTAGTCCTTAAATATATTCGCGACCAAACGATATGCTATTACTAGGACGATAGCTATATCAAGTATAGATCATTATGTGTCATATAGGTTGGTTGTCCTCTTAACCAAAAAGTATGGAGACATTGGTATGACATGCAGGTGAGATATAGAAGTATATTTTACTGAAAGTGATCCAACTATAGAGTATTCTGCTATTAAGAGTAGCTTATGAAGGATATGGATATAAGTATCCCTTCGATCTGAGATCACCACAGTGACTTACAAGCAACTCACTGTACTTTGGTACTGGACTATCTGAAATTTTAATTCAATGATAAAAAATTTATAGGTACAGTCAAGTACTTGTTAAGTCAGTGTATAAGTTAAGATGGGATTGACTGCTTCTGATTTCAAGACTTAATACTATATTGTGTTTCAATTCAGCAAAATCTTGGCTAGGATAGTCCTTATGAGAGTCATAGGATTTATGAAGTTGAGACACATTATGGATGTACTAATTATGAGTTGATAGTTTAACTGTGAGTCATCCCAAACACTGAGAGTCAAAGGGATGAATTATACGGTAACCATAGTTTAAGGTTCTTGAATGTTGCTATACAAATATTCGACCTATTCGGACGTCAAATACCATTGCTATATGGTCAAATCGATTAGTATAAAAAATTATTTTATGCTACCAACTTAAGTTCGAACCTATGGGATCACACTCAAAAAAAGTTACTATCTGATCAAGTGGCTGATCAATGATTGAGAATCGTTCAAGGGGATAATTGTCAATTTGATTGATGATTAACCTTATGCAAAAGTTGTGATAAATTAATTCTCTAAGAGTTAATAAATTATAGGAGGATTGATTAGCAATTAGATTGCTGAATAGTTTAATTTGATTGAGTATTGTAGTTTGATTCAAGTCTGATTAAATTGGATTCCATTAGATTTGATCCGATTAGGTTATGAGATGACCCAATCATTAAGGATGATTGATTTTTGATTTGATCAGGACTTGAGCTCGATTAAATTCTGATTTGATTAAGAATTAATCTAATTCATATGATACTCAATTAGATTAGGTTCTATTATCTAATTGGGTCTAACCTAATTTTATTAAGATGGAGATCTAAATGGATAAAACCCTAGAATCCAAACTAAGTTGGACTCTTCCTAGCGCCGACCACTCATGTCCACTCCATGCAAATTCAGAATTTGCATGAGGTTTCTCCATACTAATTCAAAGCTTTCATTCCTTCTCCTCGCTCTAATGGATAAGAATAAAATCCGATTTAATTTGAATTCAAATTGGATTTTAATTCAACTTGAAACTTGATCTTTATCCTAATTCAAATTTGATTTGAACTAGATCTTATCCTCATCTCCACGCCAACCTCAAAATCTCTCTATTTTGTGTGACAAAATTTAGTAGAGAATTATCGTGAGATTATTCTCAGAGTGGGGCATGAGGTTTGGGTGGGTGGCCTTCTTTTGGCATGTGAGGTTAGAGGAGATCTGGCTCCTCTTGGGTGAGAGACCTAGAATCTGTTTTAGGATTTTGGGTGAGAAAAAATCAAAAAGAGAAGAGAGTTCTCCTCCCTCTTTCTACCATCACATTCTCCTCTATATTCATCTTCGATTTCGAAAGAGTCTAAGAGATCCAAAGAAAAATGCAGATCAGCCATCAATAGGATCTTCGCATGAGCTAGCACTCTCAGAAAGATCGATTAGCGTAGGACTTCGAGTGGATGATCCATAGAGACCGGACATCCTGTGCGATTGCGAGCAACCAGTAAGACCATGATATTCAGACGCGGTGATCTGCTATCCGTGCTCAGGTGATGAGTTTTGAACTCATATTTATTAGAGATATGATCTATGGTGTAGATGTAATCTACTATTGCATGTTTGATATGATCATGCATGTAGATTTTTATTTTCAGATCTCATATATGCAATATAACATGTTATAGATCCTAAGATAGGCAGTTAAGATTAGATCTAAAACATGTTTATTAGATTAAATAGTTTAATCTGATTTGTTTTTTGCTTTAAAATTTTTGAAAATCATGCTTGAACACCTGTCGGTTTCCTTTAGTTCGCGGTCACCTTACCATGTTAAGGTATACTTGGTGCACCATCCTAATTGGGTTGTTGGCATGAGTTGTCCTCCTATATGCTGATGCCCAAAATAGTTCTTCATGTGGATTTGCTAAAGCTATCCGGTAAACATGGTTCTCTTTGGCTGTTATTTTTTCTCCTGAATTTTTTTTCATCAAAGTTTTGGGGGTCGCTATAGATGGATTGTGAGAATCGGTCCCACTGTTCAAAAAAAAAAAAGACTAGAAGTCAAGTTTGATCGAAGCAAGGGAACCTTATCCTCTACTTAATCCACAGCTAAGGGAGAGGATAAGGCCGTGAGGTGGCCTAATAGGAGTCGTGCACTGGTGAGAAGAGTTTAGATTGGTTATGCCAGTGAAATTCGGCTTTATCCAAGGAGAATCAAACCTATCCCCTCCATCCTTTTTCTATTTAAACCCACCACCTCACTGTCAAACCCATCATCGAATCCTCCATCACCTTCCTCTTCTCTCTTCCTTATCTCTGATGGTCATTGTGCTGTCTTGCCAGGTGCCGCCACTTTCCAAAAAAAAATTGATTTTCCTTTTTAAACCCATCATTGCTCTATTCCGAGAGTTTTTGGGAGGGATACTACTGAGATTTGCCCCACCGGCTGCAACCATCGCCACCACTATCTTTGGTAAGCCTCCTTCTCTCTCTTTTCTTCTCGGCCTTGAGTACCATCATTATAGCACAAGAGGGAGTACCCCTTTTTCTCTTTTCTTTGGTTACGCTCTCACCACCGATCAGACCGCCGCCTTTAAATGTCATCGCACTACCATCGTCGGCCTTTCCGACCGCATCTTAGCCGACCCTCACCCCCTCCTATTGTCCCTTAAGAAGTCAAAAGATCTTGGGTTTGGCTAGAGAAGAAAGAAAGAGAAAGGGAAATAGAGAAAGAAAAGAGGAAGAAAGAAAGAGAGAGACAGTAGGAGAGGGAGAGACTCAGTTTCTTTTCGGTGAATCTGACCTATTGATTAGACCCAATTCGTTTGAGTTTAAGTCAAATCGAACCATATAAATTTGACTTGGGAATCGTCCCAAACCTTGACCTAGACCCAGGCTGGACTAAGAATCTCTTTCTATTTATCTTAATTTTTCTCGAATTGAAGATTAATAAAATTTATTATCTACTCATGCTAGGGTCTTCATCATCAGAAGAGCATCGAATCTAGAGATTAGGTTTTAAAGATCGTAGGATTTTGGATCTAATCGATGATAAGTTTCTTTTATTCTAAATTTTAGTGCATATTCATATATTTAAAATTAATTTTGTACATAAAATTATTAAAATCTGTAAAAATTATAAAAGTTTGAAAGTATATATTATATATATAAAATAATTTAAAATATTGGATCAAGCATGATGTTATCTTAGCATGATTATAAATTTGAAATGAGATAATTTCTTTGTTTTAATGTTGCATGATTTTTACAAACAAGATTATTCATGTCTATCTTCGCACAGATTTTGAACAAAAATTATTCTTTTGTTTCTGAAAATGAAATGTGAAAAATTTGATTTGATATTATTATGAAAATAAGTATAGTTATAGTTGTGATAAAATTATAAGAAAAAATTTCTAGTTAGATTATGATCTAGATCTAGCCAACGGGATTGATCGTTGGTCATACATCAGAAATATATTTCTTCCGAAACTAGCCAATTAGGGCTCCTTTCTTGATCTTTAATACAATTCAAAAAATTCTAGTAGCTATTGATGCCTTCTAATAGTGGTGTCATGATAATATCACGTACTTTATTTGTTCCCAGGATAAATTTTTATACTAGTGATGCGTTATTGGTTCTTCATCCCAATTAAACAACTCAATTATTTATATCAATTGAGATGACTAAGATTGTTGACTCGTAGCATAGCTGGCGTATTCATGTAATTAAAATTGTATTTTAAAGCTAAGATGTGCCCGCTTGTTCCCTAGACTTTAATAGAGCAACAATTCCAAAAGAAGCAATTGTAAGGACAATTTTGTTCACTTCTTATAATGAGTATTTCTTAAAATAAATGTTTCCAATGCCACCACTTCCGTAAATAAAAATCTCTCTAAAATTATTATAAATATTTTGGCCACAGTATCAAAGATATGCCGTTGTTTATCGTTTAAAAGTGATTGCAGTAGCCATAACTCTTCAATGGCACTCTTCAAATCATAAGTAAGCTTTTCTTGTACACCTATTGTAAATACTACGATTCTTGTCTATAGGCGCTAGTATTATTTGAAAATCATGCAAAGACTTTTCATTGATATTTTGGATATTTCAATATCAATAAGATCTCTACTTATTTGGCTCAAACAGAAGATGGATAAAAATCTTAATGAGAATAATTCAAATATAGATTGAATGTACGGTAACGAAGATAGCATGATGTACGGGGCTTTTGCTATTATGAGGTATGTGGAAGGCCACATACAAAATGGATGTTTCCATGTTCCAAACATATAACCTCCATGTCACAATAGTGCACCTTTATTGTTGCACTAATGTGGATTGAATGTGAGGTGTTAATCTTTAATTTAACTTAATCTATTGTAGCTTATCTATTCCATTATTCTTTTTTTGTTTTCTGAGAAAAGATTGTGACAATTCTTATAAAATAGAGATAATGACCATTATTTACCATGTCCGATAGTCACTAGATAAAATAATATTTAAAAATTATTTTTCATGCAAAATAGTAATCTTTCATTCATTTAACAGTTAATAAATAATTTTTAATATGGTCAACAAAAATTTAGAAGAATAATGATGCCATATTTTCATTACTGACCATTATCTTGCATAACCATGAAACATAGAAACCACTATAGTTATAACTATTTTTAATCAAAACACTCTAATGGATGAAGGTTAGAAAGGCTTATATGATGTAGTGTGCCACTCAAAATTGTGAACTTAAATGTTATATGATGTAGTGTGAAACTCAAAATTGCAAACTTAAATGTTAAAATGTATATTTCTGATGGAATGCTTGTTTCCTAACCATACATGCTAAGATCACACAAGCCAGGCACTTATTAGTGTCTTTACTAATAATATATTGTAGCTGATCAAAATTATAAGTAACTGATTTTGCTAGAAAATAAATCAATATACGGAACAAATTATGTAGACACAAAATTTCAACCTTATATACTCTTGCATGCGCTAAATGATTGGTTTATAAAAGTCTTCGAACCAAGTAATTAAAATTTTTTGATATTTTTTTTTTCTTCTTTTACAATTTACTCATCCACACTAGATCATGCGTATCAATTTTGCATATGGCATTATTTTTTGTTACTTAGTTATTTATTTCAATGAAGTGCTATCATATAAAGAAATTATATTCTATACGGGGTGCATATCGTCAATTATAACCATTATTTCTGTAACTTCTATTCATCAAACATTTATCTGTCCTCGTCACGATGCACCGCCGTAGGAAAGAGCGGCTGCTATTGGCAGGGTGCATGGCCGCATAATATTTACCGTACAGCTGCCATAGGATTTGGGCCAACCAACTATTCCTGTTTAAGTTTAACCATAACCCAAGCCCCATCTGCCAACCGGCCCTTGGATCGTTTTTAGGTCTCCGCTTCGAAGCGAACACCAGAACTCTTCGGCGATCGAGCAGACGAAGAAAGAGCGAGGCCGGAGCGAAGAAAGGGAGGAGCGAGAGATGTATCATCCTACACGAGGTGGCGTTCGAGGTGGTCGAGATCGTAAGCTCTCTTTCCCTTCTCTGTCCATCTAAGATTTTCCTTTTCTTATGTTCTCTAGGGTTTGGAATTGTAAAATAGATCATTTATAATCTCTCATTTTTCGTCAATTATGCCTGAAAATATTGAATCCTGGTGATGTTTATGCTCAAATCGTTTCTTTGCTCGATTATTTGGTATAAATTTTTCTCGCGACGTTTGAATAGTATGGTTATACCAAAAGGGGCTTTTAGGTACTAGATGATTGCCTGAAATTATTTATAAGGGAGTGAAATAAATATGTGTAAATCTCCTCGTCCCTCTTGCGGTCGAGTAGGCTCGAATAGAGCTGCAAATTTGGGTTCTAGTTGGAGCTGGAAACAACCAATTTGGACATTAGTTAAATTGCAAAGGTTATTGTTGGAGATGATGGAATCTCTCTGAAAGGCTTAACTTGTTTGTCAGATAAAATTTGTGGGTAACGATATTTCGTTTATGATATGAACATCTTCTTCAGTTAATTATAGACACAAAAAGGCTCTAGATGTGCCCGGGTATAGTATCGAACCATCCATGATTTATCTACAATGTGTGGGGATGTTCCCCAATGACAGGAATCGAAGGAGTGAAACAGGGAGGCCATAGATATTGCAATTTCTAGATTTTTGAGCAACACAATCCATCTTACATGTTTGTTTGTTTTTTTTCTTTAAAAAAATCTTGTACCTTCTTGGTTAACATGAGCTGCTCCCAGCCATCCGTCTTTCCTCTCCTCAATCCCATGCCTAAACCCTACCTGTCGAGTGCACTTCTACGCATTTCTTCCTTGCTCCACTTCCTTTTCTAACAGCTAATGCCTCTCCACTCCCTAAGTGCAATCTTCCTTTTGCTCATCTTTACAATAATCCTTCTATCCTCCCTTTCATCCTTGCCTTTTTTCTTCACAAAATTGTAGCACTGTTATCATTCTCTCCTTCCATCTCAAACCCACTGCAGCTCTCCTTGGCATAGCATCCCCTAGCGACCTTGCCATTCCCTAAATGCTAGTTTTCACCTACATGTGGCACCAGCCCTCTTAACTCTTCCTGCTTAATCCACTCTGTGCCCCTCTTTTCTGCTGCAACTGATCCCTATTGAAGGAATCCCTGTGTGATCGTCGTGCTCCATTGGTGGCAATGAATGTAAAATGAATAACCAATGTTTCCTTCCACAACCTAGACAGCTATCTCAAGGTTGGATGCTCTCAATCATTTTAGGGTCTGTCAAGAAGCAAAAGAAATACTGATTGGTTTTGGGATGACCAGATGGTTTCAATTAAATTGCTTCTAAAGGAAGGGAAAATCCCTTATACTTTCCCTTTCTCATTTATTTTCTACTACCTCACTACAAATGTTAGTTGCAAGTGAAAATGACCAATGTAGAGAGAAAAAGAAAGTTGACGGTAGGTTTCTACACTGGGAAATTTTTCAATAACTATCGTATCCTGCCATTAGTATCTCTTGAAATTTCAAATATATTGTTCTTTATAGACTTCATGTTGGCCAATATGGAGTTTCTTCTGGAAAGTAATTATATGTTTTATGGATGGCAAAAAAATGATTGTCATGCATGAAAATCATGCAGTAACAAAGTTGTGTAAAGGACTAGAGGGTATCTAAACTTGATTAAATGAAATGCATATTCTTATTATAACAATGCTAGAATAGAAGAAAATTAAATTCTCAGATATTTTGTTATTTTAAACCAATGTATCAAAATACATTATGAAGTCAGCCGGCAGCCAGTGGACTGTCCATCTCTGATGTTCTAGGCAGGTGCCCAGAAGTCAAGGCAATTGCAGCAGTAAAAAGAGCTTCGATTTGAACAAACCATTACAAATTATGGTACTTACTGCAACAATAAAGCAGCCATTGCCAACTGCGAATCAACCATTGATACCATGGGGCAAACAACTTTATGTATTTCCATGGTGATGCCAATCACACCTGCTGCAACCAATGGCAACAAGCATGTACAAAGAGAAAAAAAGGGAGAAAGCTAATGTGAAGGAAAAATGACTTTTAGAAGATGGTTAAAAGAAGAGAGTTTGGAGGGGGAAGGAAGAGGGGGGTGGTTTGGAGGGGCGGTGTTGGGGAGGAAACTCTACAATACCTTGGTTCTCCACTTCCTACTACTACCTCATTGGATCTCCTTGTTTCCCTGCCATTGGTCTCCCTTGGTTCTTCTTGTGCCTAAACTTTTATTTTCTCCTTTCTCTATCATCATTGAGTGCAATTTATCTAAGATGGAGGAGCTAAATGGATGTATGGTAACACAAATAGAGTGAGAAATGAAGTCATTCATAAAAAGGTGGAGGTCGCATTAAATATGGACAAACTAAGAGAAGGACAACTTAGATGGTTTGTCATGCACAAAGTAGGATGAGGGATGCATCAATACAAAGGAGTAATTTGATGCATGTTAAAGGAATGACTTGATATCTTAATATGGCCCTAAACTGAGCAAAATGGAGGAAAATGATTCATGTAGCCAACTCCAACTAGTTTGGGATTAAAGCTTAGTTGCGTTGCATTGGATGGGAGCTAGAGGGGGACCTATCCATGTTACTAAGCTTTGAGTCACAGGTTATTGGATGCTTGACCCACTTAGCTTGCTTGGATGTCCAAGTGCATGAACAGGTCAACATGCCTAGATGCTTGCCCAATGTTTGAGCCACCTAGACATACCACAAGTCGATGCTTGAGGTTTTTGGGGCTGTGCTGCCTATAATTGATGCATAGATGGCTTCTTAGGATTTTTTTAATTGCTTAATCTTGTATACCACTAGAAAGAAAAAAAGGGTGATAATATCTTATTTTCAGACTTGTAAATTTTTCACCCTATAAATTGGTTGTCTTTTTTGAATTGCTTGCCTTGTTATTTGTATTCAATCAATTGTAATTCCTATGAAACCTTTACATTCCTCCCTCTTCATCTATGTTTAAGGGACTATAAGAGGGTGACTCCTTGGTTCTATGAGCTTTAATTTGTTTCCGGTAAGGAATTTTTTTTACTTGCCAATTAGCCATCTGAGGTTCCAATTCTACTCCATATCTTAGAGTAAATGGATCAGTGCAACTTTTTTGTGATTGCAATTAGTTTTATCCCTTGTCCACTATTGGCTGTCCAACAGCTAATTGTGGTTGCAATTAGTTGCATCCTAACTACTTCCTTGTCAGAGGTATAGAAACCTCCCAACATGGACTTCCTTAGGCAACCCTGTTTTGAGTGGAACTCTTGGATAATGACGATGATGTAAATTTTTACCCAATTTGCACTTTTCATAGATACAATGACTGCCTTTAGCCATTGAATAATGATCCATTTAATGGAAAGTTTTCCTGGTATTCGCTCCCCTAGTACCAGAATGTTAGGAATCAAACTCTGTTTTACTTCTCTTCCAATTCTTTAGAGTGCAATTCTCTTTCTATCACCTGGCTGCCCATTCTCTATGCATTCCATCTCCAATTTTTGCATTGTGTTCCCATAATATTATTCGTATTAATTTTTGGGTACAAAAAGGGTCCTATGCCCCAAGATAGAAACAAAGGGACAACTGTTGTAGATGTTTAATTAGCATGCATCTACAATAGAAAGCAGTATTTACTTGCTCGTGTAGACTATCCATGTTTCTTATCACCTTTATTCCTTTTTGCATTATTCCACTAAGTGGCTTTGCATTGGTGGATTGATTGACTTGTATGTCTATTGTTTAATCTCACAGAATTCAAATGGGATGATGTAAAAGTTGATAAACACCGAGAGAACTATGTTGGTCATAGTATCAAGGCCCCTGTTGGAAGATGGCAAAAAGGTATTGTTGGTATAAGCCCCCCTTTTTGGGTTTATTTCTATTTTTGCATTATTGTGGTGTGTATGCTTGCCTAGAAAATTTTAATTTCATTTTAGCTATCAATTTATTGTTTCTTGCTTTTGTAATTCATTTGGCATTTGGTGTGGCTTGTAGAATTTTGGGAAAATGGTTAAATTGGAGAATATCAAGAACAGTACCTGCTCTTTTTTCTGTAAATTTCACAATTTACCTAGTCTCCTATATGCTGCTCATCTCAATCAATTTTTCGGTCTTTTGGATTTAACGGGATGCATGATTAGAATGGCCTGGCAACAAACTTAGAAGACAATTGACAGTTATTGTCACAAATAATGAATTGGAAGGAATGTATTTTGTCATTCTGTGGATGGGGCATGGAGGATTTTTTGTCCATACTTGCAAGATATGTGTAGGTTTAAGATGAATCAATTGCATCATCAAAAGTAACAAACATGTAGTTCATTTGCTTTTGTATCAACAAATTGGCAGCATTTTAGAAATTTATGGCCATTTTTCTAAACTTGAAGGATTGAAGTATCACATGCTGGTAGCTTGTGAGCGTGGCACTTTCATGATCCATACTCTGCATTGTTATGCCATTCTGTGCCAATGTATGGCATACTTGGCATGGTAACATTCCAAGTACCAGTTGCCAATGCCATGTGCTTGTAAGGCAGTGGCATGGCATACATTGTTCCATGCTGATCAGCACGTAAATCCATGTTTTATTATTGAACTCCAAATTCTTGCAAGATTGTCTAATTTTATGGCCCTAGGTAATTGTGTCCCCCTTTTGTGCAATCCCTTCATATGGTATGATGCCTGTCTCTTTAGCTTGTAAAACTTTGCTCTACTCATTAGGATCTGCAATAATCCTTATCAAAATTAAGGTGGAAAGGCACCAAACTTGTTTCTGGTACACAATTGACCTGCCACAGTGGACAAGAAGAAATCCTTTTGCTCACTGTTACTTCTATCTGTCAGAAATTCACTGAGCACTCTGTAGTTGTGACCTTGAATTCCAAAAAACAACTACATGGAAAACTTGGAAACTTTAGCAAATCTTTGCCTGAAGTATTCTTTCAGCACAATCCTAGCACCGTTCTTTATTCCACCACCTGTGTACTCTCTCTTATACTCATCATTGTTGCCCATGTCCTAATTACTGCCTCTAAAAAATAATTCATGCAATAACGATAGAGATGGTTGTGATGTATCCCTCTGCCAACAAACCTGCCACCTTTCTCAGTAGTTTCACTGCTCACATGCTACAGCAGTTGACTCTCTTGTGTACTTATTAGTTACAACATATGCTTACTCATTGTTATTCCCGTATTCCGATACAAAATTAAACCAGCTTCATTGCTGTTGTATCCATCAGTTCTTTTTGGCATGCTGCAATGACAGAATACCCTTTATAACACTTCTATATATGTACTGATTACTGAAAATGATTTTTTCATTTCACAATGTCTTTATCATATATTCAAGATAATGAACATGCTTCACCTGGGTTATTTTTAGCTATTGGTTTTGGTTGAGCCGTCATTTTGAATGCAATTCTTTAAGAATTGCATTCTGTATAATTTCAGTTCAATTATTTGAAAAGACTGCCTTCCCTAAGAGTTTCAACTTATTTTTGCAAGAAAGAAAGCCTTAGCTATTCTGTTCTTTAAATTTCAACAATTAGGAAAGGATTTATTCTGGTATGTGAGGGACAAGAAATCTGAGGCTTCCGATATGGAGGCAGTCAAAGAAGAAATAAGAAGGATCAAGGAAGAGGAAGAACAGGCTATGCGTGAGGCTCTTGGTTTAGCTCCTAAACGTGCTAACCGGCCCCAAGGCAATCGACTGGATAAACATGAGTATGCAGAACTTGTGAAGAGAGGATCAACTGCTGAGGATTTGGGTGCTGGGCATGCGGAGGCAGCACAAGTTCAAGGCCTTGGCTTATACAAGTAAGATCTAACCTGGACAAAATAAGTGATGCAGTATAACTTTAGTGTGATGATTCATATTCCTTCCTTTTACTTGTCACAAGTTATCAAAAATATCCCAACTGTGTGATTGATCTAGGTCACATTGTTTATTGCTTTGGTTTAGATATTATAATGATGTCAATGAGCATTTAATAAGTAATCTTTGATTGTTCTTTACATGTGGTGCATAGCTAAATTCTTACCCTGGTGACTGCAGGTTGCCCTGTAATCAAACTGAATCAAGCTTTCTACCAGGCAAATTGAAGGAGATAGCACCTGACAGGGACAATGAAGCTCCAAAGGCACAAAGTGACGAAGAAGTGACTGAGGAGGAGAGCAGGAAGAAGCGGCACCGTGAAGAAGAGACTGAGGAGGAGCGCAGGAAGAAGCGGCACCGTGAAGAGAGGAGAGAAGGGAAGGAGAAGAGACGAGAGAAGCATAAGAGAAAGGGTCCGATGAATATGATGACAAGCGGAAGCACCGTAGAGAGAAGGAAAGAGGCGGCATGATTCTGACTGATTATGTTTGTAACAATCTTTTGCTCTATTTGTTTGCTTCCAATCTGAAAATGATTACGAGCCAGGATAATACTTTGTATGGGGGCCATTTTAACCTTGCTTATGGCTTGTAATAAACGCTGTAATGTTGTTTAACCTGATTGCTGCTTAAGATTTCTTGTTCGTTTGGTATATTTTATATGCCTCCAGCCAAGGAGAAGGATTCAAGCTCAGGAAACAGGTATCAGTTACTCCTTTTAGCTAGGTCCTTTCCTAGTATCAATTTAGTAAATCCTGGCTTGTTGAACACTTTCCAACAAGAGTAACAATATTCTCTATTATCCAAGTCATGGGAAGCTCTCTAGTTGTTTGCTAATTTTCTATTTGCACGATTGTTTCTGAAGTATAACCATAATCAAAATATTCGTGCAATTCATGGATTGAATTGGTCTTGAATTGTTCTTGCAACTTGTTTACATGCATCACAGATTAATCAACCTATCAGTTGTTATTGATGGTGTCGCCAAGAATTATGTTGTTTCTTATCCGTTCTTAGCCTTTTTTCCTAAGAATTTTTTTTCCTTCTTCACAAATATATCTAGGCAGTTTTATGTCTTCTATAAATTCTTGTAGTTTTCAAGCCTAAAAAGATTTAAACTTCTGGTTGAATTCTTCATTTTTTATCGATATTGAGGGATACCCAATTTCTGACCATGTTTCAACTCTATAAAGTCCACGGATGTGAGGCCTAATGGACGGTGATAACCTTTAGTAATTTTGATGAGGCGAAGAAGCGTGTTAATAAATCTATTTGAGTTCAAGATATGGTAGTTATCATCAAGTTTTGGTTGGAGGGATTGTAGTTGGCTTTGGATGCACATTGCAATTTACTTGAGCATAGATGAGGCATTCCCGATCATGTATTTTGTGTGTTCATAAAAATGTGGACTTCAATTCATTCTGGTTGTCATTCACTCTAGAAAATTCTATGTTGCTTGATCTGAATCCAAGTTGATTTTGAGAAGCTAATCTGTTTGGGTATCTTCCGGCCTGCATATGCACAATTTGGGTAAAGTATGTGGTGTGATGCAGATGTAATTTGAGTGCAATGGATGGGTATGAGGGCTTGTGCTTCCACCAATCCAAAATCATGCGGAACGTAGAAGCTGAAGTGGAAGGACTGAAACTTTTGAGTTCAAATGAAAGTGAGGGTGAGACTAAACACAGGTCAGTGATACCTAATAATTAATTACTACACCAACTCAACCAAATAGCACCTAATATTTGAATTTAATCAAAATTCAAAATTGTATCATAATAAAACTTAAATTATGTAACATATACTAATAAAATTGAGTAGTTAGATAGAAATTGAGTATCAAAATCAAAGATGAGAAAGAGAATGGGAGGATCTTCCATCTATCCACTCATATGGTTGACGAAATATGGAATGATGGATGAAATTTTTTTTTCTCTATTTGGTACAGGAGGAATGAAAAAGAGAATACATTACATTTATATAATAGTTTTACTAAACTATCTTTTGATAAAAAAATATTATTATTATCAATTTATATACTTACTTATGCTGAAGAATTAAGGAATATATAAACTTATAATCTTTATAATATATAAATATTTAATTTTAATTTAATTAATTAATAAATAATTTATAAATTAATTATTTATAATTAATTAATTTATATATTAATTACATAAAATTAATTAATAATTTAATTTAATAGTTAATCAAGATTATACAAATAGTTAATTAAAAATAGTAAATATAAATAAAAAATAAAAGATAATTCTAATTATTTAATTATAATTATG
>KE504750.1:180663-191722 GCA_000441515.1 Elaeis oleifera | reverse complement strand
AAAGTTATATAATAAAATTAAAATAATTAATAATAAAATTTAATAATATATGATTAATAATATAGATAAAATAAAATATATAAATAATATGAATTAAAAAATGAAGAAGTGTTATAGTTTTGTCAAAAAAAAAGAGATAATTTTGTCAATATAGAAATCCATCTTTTATATACTCCATCTATCCTTCCTTGCATCTCTTAATTTGGTGGGCCACGGTGGATATGCTATTGCGAAATGTGTCCTCGTTTGGACGATTGTGATCATTTTGTAATATATATATGAATTATTTATCAATAATAAAATTATTTGATATTTTCATCACAAAGTTACATCTTTCTTGTTAGAACTCTTATGTTGTGATGAAATCCTTAGAACTATGAAGTAATCGATAAAGGAGAATTTATTATATAGTTCTTAAATATATTCGCAACCAAATGATACGTCATTAAAGAACGATGATGTTTGTCGAGTGAAGGTTATTGTGTGCCATATAGGTTGGTTGTCCTCTTAACTAAAGAGTGTGGAGACATTGGTATGACATATAGGTGAGATGTAGGAGTACATCATCATCGAATAAGTGACTCACCTACTGAGCGCTCTGCTGTCAAGAGTAGCTCACAAAGTATATGAGCATAAGTGTCTCTCCGATCTAAGATCACCATAATGACTTATAAGTAACTCACCGTGCTTTGGTGCCGAACTATCTGCATTTCTGATGTAGTGACGGAAAGCTATTGGGTACAGTCAAGTATTTACGAAATCTGTGTGTGGATCAAGATGAAATTGACCTTCTGGATTATAGGAGCTGATGCATCATTGTATTTCAATTGAGTAAAATTTTGGCCAAGATAATCCATATGATGGATTTGAAAAGTTGGAATACAATAAGAATGATCCTTCAGGGTTGACAGTTTAACCCTAGACCATCTTAGAGTATTCAGGATCAAAGAGATGAATTATGCGGTAACCATATGTATAGATTCTTAAATATTGTCTTGTAAATATTCGATCTATTCGAATATCGAGAACCATTGCTAGATGATAACTTCGATTAGTATAGGAAATGGTTCCTATGCTACCGGCTTAGTATTCGAATCTATGGAGTCACGTACAAAGTCAAGCAACATAAAAAAGAATTGATCCAAGTCTGTATGTTCAATTTGAAAGTACATGACTTGATTAAACAATAGATTAACTTAATTGTAAATTATATTATGGTCATATAAGATTAAGCAGTTGACGATGTCTAGCTAGCACTAGATATGAAGTTCATGTTCAATTTTAGAGATAAACAAGATTTAATCTATGATCCAAAGAGTCTATGAGAGATCGAATTTAAGTGCTAATTAATTTAGATTAGATATGATATAATTATATTAATTGGGTTAAAATTCAAGTTAGATTTGGTTCTAAATCTTAAACAATTTGAGATTGACAGCCTATTCAAAATTGGTTCAAATTAGGTTCGAATTGGATTCGAATTGATTCATTTTTGAATTAGATCCTTAGAGTCCACTTTTACTAGGACTCTTTCTCCTCATGGCCAACCAAGGGGTGGGGTGCTGGTTGTTGCCGCCCACACTTGAGTGTAGGCGTGGGTGCATGATGGCGCCTAGTTAGGCACCAATCCTATCTCAAAGAGCATTCCTAATTAGATAAGGGAACGATTAATTCAAAGCTGGTTTGAATTAGGACTCCTAGTCTATTGGATAATGAAAATCATCTATAAATAGGGAGGATTTCTAATTATCAAAGCAAAATAATTAGATTATATGCTAAAGTGAGAAAGAGAGAGGGAAGAGGCGTGGAAGAGAGGGAACTGATCTCTTCTCCCTTGGCGTGAAGGCTTAGGCGTCCCAAGCTTTGGTGTGAGGCATCACACCAAGGATCATCTCCTTCCCTCCTTTGCTATCTTATGAAGGTACAATAATCTGATAACTCATCCTGCTTTCCTGCGAAGCCTGATGTGTGCGCGAAGTAGAGGGTTTGTACGTTCAAACATTTACTAGGCTTTGGATTCAGAATCTTTTGGAGATTTGATCCTTATTTCATTATAAATTAGATAAAATATAAAATTTTATTAGATTATTATAGAAAATTTTTAGATGTGCCCTGGTGATCCGTTCCTGAACAGCCTTTTTTCTTCAATTTGGTATCAGAGTCAGGTTTTAATATATAGATGCATAACTAATTTTTTTAGTTGATTTACATACTATATATGATTAAAATTTTATGTTAGATATTAAATCTGATTTAGATATATTTAAATAAATTTATGATTTGATTTTAATGAGATTACATGATCCTAATCAATGGTTGGTTAAGATTTGTTATAAATCTGTTATAACAGAATTTTATTGTTGTAGATTTTTATTGAAATAATAATATCTTTTAAAATCTATTTTAAATCAATTTTAATAAAATTTTTTTGTTGTTATTTTGGATTGGAAGTTAGATTTTTTTCAGATCTGAATTGAATCTGTTTTGATAGAGTTTCAAATCTATTTTCTATCAAAAATATACACAACGTCGAAGCAGATCCAACTAGAAATTTAATCTTTATGTGTTCATATGTGCATCTAAATATTTTTTATATAATTTTAGATCTGAATTTAATATTTATATCCTATATAAATTAAGTTTCAGATCTGATATGATGTATATAATATATCAAATCTGATTAGATTAGATGAAGAACATGGTTGATATGATCAAAGTCATATTCATGCTTGTTTTGTTTTGACAAATTACATATAGATGTGATTCTATTTGAAATTAGATTTTAGATCTTAGTAGTCTAGTACTTGGATTGACGAGGTCATCAGACCGTTTAGTCATAAGAGGAAGAAAAGATTCAAGTCCCTCTCTTATCCATTCGATGGATTCTCTTATGACGTGTAGGGGTGTCACTATGATTCAGTATCATGAAGAAGAAAAGCAAATAAATTTTTATAGATTGTTTTGATCATAAATAAGTTTAGGTTAGATCTAAAATGATTTACGACTCATTATAATAAAATAAATTCAGATATAAAAATTATTTTAAAATTTGAATAGCATATTATATAAGGTGTAATTAGAAGTGATCTAAAAGTTATCATGATATATGTGATGTATATACGAAGTTTGGATCATACTTATGCATGTTTAATTATTAAACATTGATATGAAAATTAATTTTCATGATATAAAATATATGGTATACTTTACTTGAAATTCTAGTAGAATAGTTTTACAAACTAAAACATACATTTTACATACTTAATTTAGAATTAAGTTTCAAAATGATCTAGATTTGATAATTGAAGAATTTTAAGACACCATATAAATTAATGGGCAATGGGTTAGCATGAATCAGGTCCTTCTATTGAGTTAGACCTAGGATTAGAAACATATATGGATTAAATAGAAAAATTGATTAAATCTAATCAAGAGTTGAATTAGATTAGGTTAGAATTTCTTTAGATCAACTTTAATAGTTGAAACTAGATCAAGTCCATATTTTTGACCTTACTAAATAGATCATGATCATGGCTCAGTGGTTGAGTCCGAATCTTTTGATAGATCAAATCAAAACTAATTAACCAGTTGGTGTCTAAGATAAGTTTGGCAGTTTTAATCGGTGGTCATTAATTGGGAGCTACTCACTTAGATGGCATCTATGATGAGTTAATGACATATTCCTTCCACCGATCTCACTTACCTGACCAATATGGTAGATTATATTTTGATTAGATCACTAATCAATTCGAGATAATCCATGCCATTAAGATAAATCAGTATAATTGATTTAGGTATCTTTAGATCAGCTTGTATAAAGTCTTCTTCATAACTTGATGAAGTCAATGGGAGGATTTACGACTTGCAGATCAATTTTTTTTCTTATTCTCAAATCACTAAATTAAAATTTAAATTATTAGGTCATTAAAATGATACAATTATGGAGATAACTAGTTCATAGCCTCTCATTAAAGATACGTGATAATGAGTCCAATATTCTAAATAGACATTGGAGGCGCCACACACCTGGTGTCTATTGGGCATTAGAATTATCATTCATCATATGACCATCTTGATGTGCCCTTCAGATCAATGCTCAGGTTGGCCGAGCCACACTCGAGACTGGATATTTGTTTGTTGGATACACTTAGTGTAGTCATGTTAATGGTTGGACCTAACTAGAATTTCAATGGAGGCACCACACGTCTGCTGAAGAGATGCCTGGGGCAAAATCTTAATTGCTAAAAGTTGTTTGGAGAAATAATTGGCTAGGAACCTACTCATGGATGCACTAGGGTTGGCTGAGCCACACTCGAATCTGAATGCAGTCTGTGTGGATTCTAATATCCGCTAAGAATTAATGTAATTCTTCGAATTGGAGGTACAGATTATCAATTCATATAAAATAATGAAAGAATCTTTGGACTAAAGTTCATATCTTTAGGATTAAATAATTTATATACTAATAGGTTGATGTTTCTTCTTTTCAGCTATAGCCAACACACTATCGCTCTGTTTGCTGTTGGACAGTGACAAGCTTACCGAACCTAACTTCGATAGCTGGTATCGGAAGTTGAAGATCATCTTGGAGTATGAGAGGATTCTGTACATACTTACAGATCCACCACCTGAAGAACCTGCTGCTAATGCACCCCATGTTGTGAGAGATATTTACTTGAAGTGGCTCAGTGACCGCATGATGGTGCGTTGCATAATGAGGGCAGCCATGAATGACAAATTTAGTCATAAGTTTGAGGATGCACAACCAGAGGATATGATTCAAATGTTGAATGAGTCCTTCGACACCCTTAAAGATATGGAAAGACATAAAATCTCCTACACTGTGTTCAATATCCATATGTGAGAGAAGACGTCAGTCACTGATTATGCATTGTATATGATCGAGTAGATTGAATGCTTAAGCAAACTTGATTTTCGTTATATGAACAGTTGGGTAAGGATGCTATCTTGAACTCGTGATTAAAATCTTACCTACCTTTCTTGAGTCATTACAGAATGATCGAGTCTGCAATGGACTATTATGGTTTGCTAGGATTGCTGTAGACGTTCGAGAAGGACCATCGCTCCAGAAAGAGCTAGTGCATGTAGTGGGAGGTTCGTCTGCGGATCATCGATCCTCTAAGAGAGGAAAGAAGAAGAAGGTGTAGAAAAATTATACCACCGATCCCAAGCCAAAGCAGAGTAAAAAATTGAAAGTCAACAGAGCTAGACAGAATGCTCTTTTATAAGAAGCTAGGTCATTGAAAAAGAATTATCTGGCATACATAGTTTTTTTGGACTCACACAGACCAAAGAGTAAGAGAAACAAGCAATCAGTTGCTTCGCAAGGTACTTATATGATAACTCCTTGTTATTTCTCTATTTGTAATACTACTACTTGGGTATTGGATACCAGAAGTTCGATTAATATTTGTAATTCATTGCAGGGACTGCAGATCAGTAGAAAATTTAGAGAAGACGAGTGGCTCCTGAATATTGAAGATGAAAGTCTTGTTCCAGTTCTAGCTTTAGAAACTATGTAGCTTATTTCGAGTCTAATAGTGTCATGTTAGATGAGTGTTATTATTGTTCTTTTTTTGATGAATATCATCTCTGTAGGCTTTTGATCAAATATGATTTAAGTTTTAATAAAAGATGATTTTGTGATATCATAATGAATGATACTACAATTATGCTTGGACAATTAAAACATGACTATATATATTATCACAGTCTGTTGATATAATGTACACATCAAACAAATACTCAATGATAGATAATGTCAGTGATTCCTACCTTTGACATTGTAGACTAGGTCATGTGAACAAGAACAGGATAGACAGATTAATCAAAGAGGATATCCTTAAAATTAATGATTGTGAATCATTACCGATCTGTGAATCCTATCTATTTGGTAAGATGACCAAGTCACCTTTTAAGAAAAAAAGTGAGTGAGCTAGTGATGTTCTAGGTCTAATACATAGTGATATATGTGGACCCATGAATATAGCTACCAAAGGAGGATACTATTACTTAATTACGTTTACAGATGACTTATTGAGGTATGGGTACGTCTATCTTATGAAGCACAAATCCGAATCATTTGAAATATTCAAATGATTTCGTAGTGAAGTAGAAAAATAGACTGAAAAGAGTATTAAAACTCTTCGATCAGATCGAGGAGGTGAATACCTCACCAGTAATTTTCTGACATATCTTAGGGAGAATGAGATTCTCTCACAGTAGATCCCTCCTGAAACACTACAACATAATGGGGTGTCTGAAAGGAAGAATCGAACTCTGTTGACATGATTCGATCCATGATGGGGTTCGCAAATCTATCAACCTTCTTTTGGAGATACACTCTTGAAACTGCCTGTTATATTCTTAATAAGGTTCCGAGCAAGTTTGTCGATAAAATTTCATATGAGATATGGACAGGATGTAAGCCGGTGCTCTCACACCTTAGGATTTGAAGGTGTCCAGCTTATGTCAAACATTTAAAAATAGATAATCTTGGATCAAAGTTTGATAAATACTTATTCATAGGGTACCCAAAGAAACTAAAGGGTGCTACTTCTACCTCGTTGAAGAACAAAAGGTGTTCGTTCGCAATAGGATAATCTTTTTGAAAAAAGAGTTCTTTAGAAAAAAATTAATACCAGCAAAATTGAACTTGATGAAGTTCATGAGGTAGAAGAACTGCCACACATAGAATCGATTTATTGAAGAATCAAATCCGGAGCCTGTAGAGGCACCATTAAGGAGATTTGATAGAGTATCACATCAACTGGACAGATACTATAATTTCTTGATCTGAGATGGTGATTCTATTGAACTAGATGAGAATGATGAGGATCCGATCACCTATATGGAATCTATGCAAAGGTCTGACTCCCAGAAGTGGCTTAAGGCCATGAAATCTGAGATGGAGTCCATGGAGATCAATAGTGTATGGACACTAGTTGATCCACCTGAAGGGATAAAACTCATAGGGTACAAGTAGATTTTCAAAAAAAAGGAGCGGATAGAAAGGTGGAGACCTATAAAGCTCATCTAGTTATCAAGGCTTACTATCAACATTATGGTATTGACTATGACGAGATGTTCTTACATATGGCAATGCTCAAGTCCATCTGGATTATACTTGCAATAGTAGCATACTTAAATTATGAGATCTGACAAATGAATGTCAAAATTGCTTTTCTTAACGGAGAGCTAGAAAAGAGGTGTATATGATACAACCTGAAGGGTTCACATCTACAGATGAATCTAAGATATACAAACTAAATAGATCCATCTATAGACTGAAGCAGACATCTAGGAGTTGGAACATACATTTATGAGGTGATCAAAATATGTGGCTTCGTTAGAAACGAAGAAGAGCCTTGCATCTACAAATAGACTAATGATTTTGTAGTCATCTTTCTTGCACTGTATGTACATGACATACTGTTAATAAGAAATGACATCCCAGCTTTGTAGAGTGTAAAGCTATGGGCTCTCATCACAATTTTCTATGAAAGATTTGAGAGAAGCATCATACATCCTAGGAATGAAGATCTATAGAGATAGATCTAAAAAGTTGCTTGGATTATCTCAATTCATGTACATCGATACCATATTGAAATAGTTCAATATGAAGAATTCTAAGAAAGACTATCTTTCGATAGGTCATGAGATTACTCTCTTCAAGAAGGACTGTTTGACAATCCCTCAAGAGAGAGAGCATATGAGTAGGATCCCATATACTTCAATAGTGGGATCTATCATGTGTGTCATGACGTGTATGAGATTGGATGTAATCTATTCACTAGGAACAGTGAGTAGGTATCAGTTTGATCTGGATAAAAATTATTGAAAGGTTATGAAGACAATCCTTAAGTATTTGAGAAATACTAAGGATCAATGGTTTATCTATGGGGACACTGACTTGAAATTTATGGGATATACTGATTTAATTTTCAATCAGATCATGATGACAGTAGAAGCATGTCGGGCTACATATTTACCTTAAATGGAGGAGCAATATGCTGGAAGAGTTTCAAGCAACATACTGTGGCCGATTTTATATGCGAAGTAGAATACATTGTTGCATCCGATGCTGCAAAAGAGGTGGTGTGGTTATGAAAATTCATCACGAAGCTTGGAGTTACACTCTCTGTTGATGGTCCTGTTCTGCTATACTGTGACAGCACTGGAGCTATAGCTCAAGCGAAAGAACCAAAATCACACCAGCGTACCAAGCATATTTTGTGATGCTATAATCTTATACGTGAGATCATGAATCAAGATGATGTTGAGCTTCAGAAGATCGACGAAAAGAAGAATATAGCTGACCCTTTCGCTAAAGCTCTCGAGATCAAAGAGTTCGATGATCATAAATGAAAGATGGGTATAAGATACTGCCTCGATTGACTTTAGTTTAAGTGGGAGTTGTTGGAAAATGTATCCTAAAGTCAATTATTTGGATGATTGTGCTCATTTTATAATATGTATATAAATTATTATCAATAAATAAAATTATTTTAGCATCTTTTATCATAAAATTACATCTTCTTTGCTAGAACTCTTATGTTGTGATGAAGTTCTTAGAACTATGAAATAATCGATAAAGAAAGATTTATCGTATAGTTCTTAAACATATTGACGATCAAATGATACATTATTAAAGGATGATGATGCTTATCGAGTGAAGATCGTTGTATACCATGTAGATTGATTGTCCTCTTAATCAAGGAGTATGAAGATACTAGTATGGCATACAAGCGAGATGTAGGAGTACATCATCATTGAATAAGTGACTCACCTATTGAGCGCTCTGCTATCAAGAGCAACTCGCAAAGCATATAGGCATAAGTGTCTCTCCGACCTGAGATTATCATAGTGACTTGTAAGCAACTCACTGTGCTTTGGTGCCAGACTATCTGCATTTCTAATGCAGTGATGGAAGGCTATTGGATACAGTCAAGTACATGCGAAGTCCGTTTGTGGATCAAGATGGAATTGATCCCTCTAGATTATAGGAGCGGATGCATCATTATATTTCAATTTAATAAAATTTTGATCAGGATAATCCATATGATGGATTTGAAAGGTTGGAATATAATGAGGATGATCCTTCAGGATTGACAGTTTAACCCTAGATCGTCCTAGAGCATTCAGGATCAAAGGGATGAATTATGTAGTAATCATATGTATAGGTTCTTAAATATTATCTTGCAAATATTTGACCTATTCGGACATCAAAAATCATTACTAGATGGTAACTTCGATTAGTACAGAAAATGGTTTCTATGCTACCGACTTAATATTCAAACCTATGGAGTCACACATAAAATCAAGCGATATAGGAAGAATTGACTTAAGTTTATATATTCAATTTGGAAATACATGATTTGATTGAACAAATAGATTAACTTGATTGAGAATTGAGTTATGGATCATACGGGATTAAATAGTTGACTATGTCTAGCTAGCACTAGACTTGAGGTTCATATTCAATTTTGGGATGAATAAAATTTGATCTATGACCCAAGGAGTCTATAAAAGATTGAATTTAGATGCTAATTAATTTTAGATTAGATCTAATTTAATTAGACCTAATTGGGTTGAAAATCCAAGTTAGACTTGGTTATAAATCCTAAACAGTTTGGGATTGACAGCTTATTCGAAATTGGTTCGAATTGGATTCAAATTGATCCATTTTTAGATTAGATCCTTAGAGTCCACTTTTACTGGGACTCTTTCTCCTCATGGCCGACCAAAGGGAGTGGGGGTGCTGGTTGTTGCCGTCCCACACTTGAGTGTAGGTGTGGGTGCATGATGGCACCTAGTTAGGCACCTATCCTATCTCAAAGAGAATTTCTAATTAGATAAGGGAAGGATTAATTCAAAGCTGGTTTGAATTAGGACTCTTAGTCTATTGGATCATGAAAATTATCTATAAATAGGGAGGACTTCTAACTATCAAGGCATAATAATTAGATTGTGTGCTAAGGTGAGAAAGAGAGAGGGAAGAGGCGTGGAAGAGAGAGAATTGGTCTCTTCTCCCTTGGCGTGAAGGATTAGGCGTCCCAAGTTTTGGTGTGAGGCGTCACACTAAGGATCCTCTCCCTCCCCTCCTTTGCTGTCTTGTGAAGGTACAACAATCCGACAACTCATCCTGCTTTCCTACGAAGCCTGACGTGCGCGCGAAGTAGAAGGTTTGCACATTCAAACCTTTGTGAAACTTTGGATTTAAAATTCTTTGGGGATTTGATCCTTATTTCACTGTAAATCAAATAAATATAAAATCTTTATTAGATTATTATAGAAAATTTTTAGATTTTTCCTGACGATCCATTCTTGAACAAGCTATTTTCTTCATATGCAATCCCTTTTTTTTCATCCATCATTTCAAACATATTTTAAACTAAATGGTAAATGGAGGTCATCTATTATTCTAACCCTATCCATCCTCTCTCTTATGCCCTCAGCTAAACATAGGGTAAAATAGACATAACATATTATGTATTGATAGGTGTCTTCTTGACTTGAACCTTTGTGTACATATGATACAATGAATACAAGACCGAAGTAATCGTGTTTTGAACTTTGGACTGGAGTTACAAATTCAACTTACTAACAAGCAATATGTAAGAGGATCTGAAATAATAGATGTGTATATTATGACCTTGAGACATCTCAATTTCAAGGGTGCTTCCCACATTCCCTTAGGAAGTGGTCCCACTTCAACACCCATATAGGTCAATCTTTAAAGACATCCTGCCCACATAGATATGGACCGATTCACAGATTACTCATCTTGCTATTGATGTTGAAGGTTAGTGTTGGGTATAAAATACCCCCAGCCGAAGTTCATATATGGAGTGACCCTCCCGTGGCTCGTCCGACTTCCGACCCTGGTTGACACATCTCCGGACTTCTCCGATGGCCGAGCTTCCACAATATTCCCAAACCTCGTTGACAAACGAGCTTCTACGGTGTCCACTACAAGTGTCGACCGGACTCCTTCGACGGGCGAACTCCTACCACACCCTCCGGGCTTCTCCAAGAT
>KE504750.1:57321-67729 GCA_000441515.1 Elaeis oleifera | reverse complement strand
CTCGATCAAGTAAGGTACAATTTATAATCCGATCCATCCATCTGACTTATGAATGATCTACTTTAAGTTGGTTTATATACATATATATATATATAGTAAAATGAAAGCTCGATCAAGTAAGGGTGACAATTTATAATCCGATCCATCCATCTGACTTATGAATGATCTACTTTAAGTTTGGGTTTGATATAAATAAGTTCAGATTATAAATGGATCAAGCCATCTAAATCTGTTCATTAAATGAGTTGTGTATCGATTTAGACCTTTGACCCATTTAATAATTGGATCGGATCATAACTCGACCTATTTAATCTATTTAAAACCTATTTAACCAATTTAAAACTTATTTCATCTATTTTTAACCTATTTAATCGGATCATTTAATTTGTTTAACCTATTTGACTCATTTAACCTAACTTGAACTATTTAATAAATAGATTATGTGGGTCGGATTGGATTATATGTTTGATAAATAGATCAGATTTGGATTGATAAATTTTAACCCAATCTATATCTGATCCGATCCATCCGATTGCCACCGCTACCATCAAACCAAAGTCTCCATTCACTACTTATATATTTTTAAGGATATTTTATAGTTTAGTAAAAGATATGGGCATTTCAATGCCCCACTTTAATTCCATATAGATAAGAATCTTTTGTAGTTTAGTAAAAAAGTAAGGGTATTTAATGCCAAGTATTTTTAATGGTATTTTTCTAGTTTAGAAAAAGAAAATAAGAACATTTCAACACTCCCTATTTTAATTCGATATGGAAATTAATATGCTAGATCTTTTATAGTTTAGGAGACAATGAAGGGTAATTTGATATTAATAAATTAAAACCTAATAAAAATAATATATTACTAATATATTAAAATAATATATTAATGTATTAATAAAATGATATTTTATCATAAACTAATATTTATTAATAAATATATTATTTTAAATAATTATATAGTTAACAAAATAATATTTTTAAGATGGTATATTTCTAAATAAAAGATGTATCCCATGCATCATGTGGATAATACACTAGTAAGCATCTATTTTTGCCACATAAGTACCGGTTATTGTGAGTTGGGATTTTTAATGAGAGAATAATAGGAATTTGGAGAAAGACCCGTATTAAAACAGTTCAAAAATTAAAGGAACCAAATTTCAGATTTTGAACTTCAAAGATCATTTTTAAAAAAATGCTAAACTTCATAGACTAAAATTATAATTAATTCTAAAAAATTCACTCCTTACAAATTGAGCTTGGATAGCTCAATTTCATGCATCTTGGGTTGACGAACCATAAGCTTCAAGGTCTTCATGGTTGATTTCTTGGAAGTTTTGCGGTGAGACTTAGACATGTCCGTCACAATCTTACAAATGGTACGTAGAAAGTAATGTAGGATCCTATGTTGGGAAGATGGTGCTCGAACGAGGTCACAGATGATTGTGGCAGTAGAATTGTAAATGTGCAAGCTGGGGATCTCCATGAAGCCATCACGGAATGCTTCATTTGTTCATGATACTACTTGCTTCGTTTCATCCTGAAGTTGACCCGACTCCTGTGGCACTGCAGCACTGGGGGTCCACGTTGGTGCAACTTATCCTGGATGAATGGTCCTCCGGATCCCACCTATCGGGGCCCATCATTTGATCATATGAAACTGGAGCAATAGACAAGTAAAGAAGAGGTAGCAGGGAAGTCAAATAGCCTGGACAACAAATCTGATCCTCAAGATTAAGCAAATGGAGCATGGCTTCATTTAACTTCTGCTAATCAATTAATGAGCTTAGCTTAAGCAAAAGAGCATGGCTTAAGTAAATTGGGTCCTGGTTTGGTCGGGTTGGGTAATAGATAAGAAGACCTATCTAGGCCCAAATAACATGAATGGATCAAGTTGGATCAGGTTGGGTCCAAATTCCGTAAATCTAGACTAAACTTGGAATGTCAAATGGATCCAATTCGGTCTGATAAAAGACTAAGGCTACCGGTCTTTGATTTTCAAGAATAGAAGACTATATAGTATGCCGAATGAAATAAGATGATTAACGCAAGCTACATATCGATAAATTCAAGATCAATAAGATACGACTATCAATCTGAAAATTGCAAAATGATCGTGCTAATGCATAGTTGGAAGATAGTCGGCAAGCTAGAAGTGGAGATCAGATATAGGATGCAACCATCAAAGTCAATGATTATTATATTTGTGGGTAATTATTATGTATTACTATAAATAAATAGAGCAGTATTTTATAAAAAGAACATTCAATAATCAACTCAATTAATTTATCTTTACTTTTATCTTTGTCTTATCTCTTAATAGTAGGCATAGCTTACTTTCTGCTATAGCTAGTGCTACATCTTCATCATAACTCCGTGCCATACCCCTTCCTAGCCTAGCACTACATTTTTCTATTATCGCTTGGGCTTCATCCTCATCCATTTTATTTCATTCGAATGATGGTGTGATAGCGGCGAAAGTTCTTATAGCTAAAGCACCTACATCCATGCTACTCTCATCCTCCTTTTATACACCATCTTTCGGTTGATCGATCTAATGCCAGTGATTGGCTCATACATAGATCATACCTTTGCCTCCCAACTTGTGCCAATAAGGTCTCTCGTATACCCATTCTCATAAGTGGTGTGAGAGAGACTCCATAGCAAAAGTGACGAAAGTATGGATATTCTTGCTGTTACCCGCTCGAAGTTTAATGATGCTTAACTTCAATTTTTGGAGAATAAGATTGATGCTTTCAAACAAGGGAATCTTATAATCTCTCGTTATTTTCTTAAAGAAGGAAAATATTTGATAAGCTTGGTATACTTGATTCAAATTATCATTATGATGAAATAAATTGCTTAGGATGTTGATTTGTAACTTATATAAAGAGTATGTGTTTATATACTTGCTATTTCTGGATGGACTAAATAAGCTACATTTACAGAATTAGAAAATATACTTGTTAATCAAGAAGCATGTAATACTTAGTTGCATGATTGACTATATCACCTCAAAAGAAGAGACCTTATTTTTGATGGTAAATTAAACTAAGAGTGGAATGGTAATTAAATTCAGGAAAAGTCACTTGAAGAATAAGAGAATGGTACCAATCATAATCAAAAGAAAATTATAAGTTTCAAGGAATTGTCATAGATATGAAAATTTGGTCATGAATTTAAGATTGAATAGTCTAATGTTCCATCTTTGACTTCAGAGCATGAGAGAGAGAAGGGAATTAATAGTTATGCTCTCATTACTACTATTGTTGATGCTAGCTGTATATCCAACATGTATTTGTTTTTGCTTCTTCTCATGTATCAGACATTAATTTTGCTCATGATTGGATTATTGATTCCGAGTGTTCTAATCATCTTACCTATCATAGAAAGATATTTCACTCTCTATGTGATTATACTAATTCTAATTTTATTACTACTATTGATAATTCATCTTAGTGATTTATATCATGCCCTCGATCCGAAATCATGAGCCTAGAATTATGGCAACTACTACATATTTATAGAGAACTCTCTCTATATGTATGCAAGGTATAATATCATAAAGCAATAGTGGAACAAATAATCAATAACTTTGACGTTCAACTTTAATTAATTCAAAGAATAAAATCAAATATCTTACAGCATAACATGTTATAATTTTTCATCAACTTTAATAAATTTTAATCTAAAATAAAGATATCAAATTCTGCTTCTAATTTACTCTCTCATAATGAATCTCCAAGTCAAGCTAGTCCTCTAAGTCTGTAAAAATTATAAAATATAAAGTAATAAGCTAGACAACCTAGTAAGTAATATACAATTTGGCTAGATCAATCACACAATACTAATATATTAAAAAAAATATGAAACATACATCAATTCAAAATATACAATACAAATCAAAATAAGCTCCATGCAAATTTATTTTTATTCATAAATTGATTTTTTCAAAATATTTTATTCATCTCAATGGCTATGAACTAAATCAAAGTGCTACTACATAAACTCCAATTACAGGGTATCAAAGTATCAATGCATAATCTTCATTGGTAGAATATCAAATTACTAATGCACGACCCCTACTGATAGAGTATCGAAGTACCAGCGCACAACCTTCGCTTGTAGAATATCGAAATACCAATATAACCCCTACTGACAAAGTATTGGACTATCAATATATAATTCTCACTGACAGGATATCGAAATATCAGTGCACAATCCTCACTGATAGAATATCGAAATACTAGCATATAATCTCTAGTGGTAGGATATTGAAATACCATCATTTAATCCCTACTAGCAAAGTTCAATACATAGTTAAGTTGTGAGTCAAAATTTATCTTAAATCAAAATACTTTTGTATATTTTATTTTGAAAAGTCCATAAACCATGCGACATCTAAATAGATCAATATATTTTATATCAAATTCAATACATTTGATGATAGATCATTTAATATATTGGAAAAGGGCATATTTGATAATTCAAAATACCATGCATCAAATTCATAAATCATGAATAATTCAATATAAAAAATATTTAATAATTTATCGATAAATTTTAAAAAATACAATATAACTTATCTCATACGTACTCCAACAATTTAAATAATTGTAATTTTTTTTTTTAATCCTCAATAATAGATCATATTATGATATCCTATCATTGGATATTTTCTTGTCAAAATGACTACATCCCTATAAAGAATCATGTCCAATAATTAAAAAAATATGAATAATTAAGAAATATAGGATTTACAGATATCTAACATGTTTGGGTCGGTTGGTCATTTGACTTTATTCGATCAAAGATCATACTAAGACATAGGTGATTCAACAAAGATCAAGAATGATCAAATCAATAGTATCTAATAAGAGTCACGGTGGAGGTTAGTACGGTGCTCGATAATCAAAGATCAGTTTGATCAAATAATTTATTTAATCAAGATCAGATTAAAATATAATTGACTGCATAGAGTCAAAGATGATCAAATCTAGTAGAATCTGACTATAGCCAATTAGTAACGATCAATGTTCTAGTCAGTCTGATCAAGATAATTTCATCAAATTATAATTTGAAGCTTAACGCTAAAATGTCCATTTTCGGATCTGGTCCTAGCATATGGCCACCATAGAATCTCGGCTGGTCGAATCAATCTTTCGATAAAATGACCAAATGCTAGTATATGGATGATTCAATAGACATAAATGATCAAATCTAATAGACCTAATATTGGTCAGGATAGATGCCGGCATGTTGCCTAGCAACCATAGATCAGGATTTTTCATTAAGCTCAATCAAAATCATCAAAAAAATTTTACTGAATCAATGTTAGAAAGAGAAATTTGTGAAGAGATGAAAATATCTAAAGAAATAAAATTTTAGAGGGAAAATTTAAAAAAAAATGAAAATTTTGAGAAAGAGAAATAGGGATGCAAGGATGTAAAAAGTTGCAAAATAGATAGGTGCTGTAATACCAGCGAGTTCTTTGAGGAAACAAACAATGCTCGCTACAATTCAATAGCTATCGTAAATGCGGATCAGACAGATCTTGGATTGTATAGGAAATCACATATTCCAGATGGACAGAATCGTCTGCTTCTAGACTTCGTACATTTTATTCTTCGTTCAATTAATGGGCAATTTTTTTTGCTTTTAGTCTACCAAGAACAATTGTATTTCCATCCAGGTGACACTGGTTTTAAGGTGGGGTACCATTCATCGTCTCTTTCCTTTCTCCAAAAGTTTGTAGTCCTGTTGAGACCAAATGAGAAAGCCTTGTGTTTCTATCATGTTTGAAGCAATAAACCATCTAACCACTTTTGAACTAATGTTTTCCTTGGGGCAGGTTTTCACAACTAAATATGCCAAAATTGGAGTTGGCAAGTGAAACTGCATGTAAAAATTATAAATTAATATTAGTTGTTAGTCAAATATGAAAATATACATTGTATTACAGCTTACTCTAAGCCTAAGAAAAGTTAATATGATGCCTTGTCCATGATGCATTGAGTGTTTATATATCTGAGGCCATTTCTTTGTTAGCAGCAATTTGCTGGGATCAGTGGTTTCCGGAAGCTGCACTCAAGGTGCAGAAATACTGTTATATCCTACTGCAATTGGATCAGAACCACAAGATGAAGGGCTCGACTCTTGAGAACATTGGAAGTGAGTAATGCAAGGACATGCTGGTGCTAATTTGGTAATATTTCATTACACTACAAATTAGAACTTTTCTTTGGTATTTTGGCTGGTGATTTGTTAGGCTTGCTTATGGGGCATTCTTGCCTTTGCTCATCTTTGAGCTTCATGTATTTTTGATGTTGAAGGTTCCTCTTGTAGCTTCCAACTGGATTGGAAAGGAGAAAATCAAAACAGAACATGGTGAGAGTATGATCACATTTTATGGAAATTCTTTCATAGCAGATATTTTGCCCCTATTTGACTCCAACTATTGCAGCATTCTTTTCTCATTTTGATGCTTCCAAATATGAGCAACACATTATGTAACCCAACTGGAGAAATAGTGGCTCTCGCAAATGACAAAGATGAAGACATTTTGATTACTGAGTTTGACATGGACAAAATCAAGACCCAAAGATAAAGCTGGGGGGTATTTTGTGCTTGGCGACCAGCCTATACAGGGTACTCTTGACATTAGATGGCAGCAAACCTTCTCTGGGACTTCGACATGTTAAATAGCAATGAGGTTAAGATTTCAGCTTCTTTTGTGTTGATGCGATGTTAAATAAAGTTGTTACAAAATTATATCATAAATTTGTACCATCAGATCCTTGCTTCTGCAAATAAGCTCAAAGAGTTGATGAATAAAAACTCAAGAATATTTGACAAGGATGCCACAGTTGCCAATTGAGTGAGGGCTACTCGATATTGAAGTGCTTCCTGGTGATTGGTTTTCTTTGATTAGGAGCTGGATGTATTCTTGTGAATTATGTCTGAAAGTTAATGTTGGAACTTGGAAAATGGGAACATTGGTGTCTAGAGAGCAGCAGTCTGGTATGGGAATAAAGTAGGCGTTCCAGTCTATCCAGTCTCTCCAGCGTTGAGCCTTGTGCTTGCACTCGGCTGGTGTTGTTCCCAGGACCCTGCATTGGCCAGGCATTTAATCTTAGTCATTTGGTTTCATTGGCTTGCTCACTCAAGTATACATGATCTTAACCCTCTTTAGAGGAGATCTTATTGGTTCTGTACATTCAAAATAATTTGAGACAACTTGATTTAATTCTGTTTCCTCTACAATCTTAATTGATATAATAATGGCCTTTATGAGTACCAAATAATCACAAGACCACAAAGTTTGCTGGTCTAAGCATTAGCATTATTATATCTGTCTAATAGTTTATCCATCTTGGGTGAAGTTTAGAGACACACCAAAACAAATATGGAATACCAATATTGCTGGCACTTCATTTGAGCTGATTGAAAATAATGGCAAAATTGTTAGTTTTGACATTTAGGTTGAACTTAAGACAGCTCATTACAAGTCAAGATAAGTAGCAAACTGGTCTTTTTTTGCTGGAATTTTGTGCAAACTTTTAATCTATGCTTTGATTTTGGGACATTTGATTTTTCCCCCCTTTTTTTCTAAAGCTTTATGTCGTGTGCATTCATGAAACCCTACTGCATTCTTTATGAAATCATGAAATAATCACCTTAATACATCAGAATCTATAGATTCTACCGTCAGTCTGTTGAGATTCTACAGTATAGAGACATCAAATCAAATGAAATACAATTATAAAATAACAATAATGAAGCCATGTCGCCAAATTCAAGCAGCAAACTTATCTCAGTTTATTAAAGAAACTTGCATCAATGAGCATGAAAGTTCAGGAATAGCAGAAAAGTTTGTAAAATACACCTTGTCTCAGATTTCAGCACTGGAAGCTTAGGACACGAACAAAGGAATACTTCCTAAGCCAAAAGCAAGAAGAAGAAGAAGAAGAAGAAACTACACTTCTTGTGAAATGATAAACAAACTGGATCAAGAAATCCATGTCATATGGTTTTGAACCAATCAGTATCATGCTGTCAAGCTTGTTACTAATCCTATGACATCTCCAGTATCTGTTTCTTCTCCTTTATCTTCTTCACCTTGCTACGATCCTTGCTCTTCCTCATCAGAGGCTTCATCATTTCTTGACCAATGCCTTCATCTGGATGAACTAACTGCAGCACAAGCCGCCCATTTCCCGGGTGGCTTGCAAGCACTGCTGCATTGGGATTCTAATCTCTTTGAGAACAAACCTTCCTTCTTTCCTGTAAGATTTAAAGTATATCCAGGGCCTTCCTCCTCCCTCCCTATAGTAGTTATTGGCGGCGGGAATCTTTCTTTGCTCCCTGATCTGACATGCAAAGTACTCCTCATATATCCATTTTGACCATTATCATTCTCCTCCTTCCTTTGATTGTTCAAATGTTTGCCAGATTCAATGGTCAAATCCTTGACATCATCAAAGCTCTCAATGCCAAGCCCCTCGTTCTTCGGAGAGAAACCACCATTGGAGTTTGGATCACCATTGCATGGGTTGTTGGCCATGTTGCCATCACCACCTTCTTCCCCATCAATTTCCTGGGCATAGCTTTGCAGGCTTTGGTGATCCAATGGGAAGGACAGTGTTGCAGGAAGAGGCAAGGGGAAGGTGATTTGGTAGACGATGGAGGCTTCTCTCTGAATTGGATTTCGCCAAACATCTCGAAGGAGGCCGTGCTCGGTTCCACATGCCTAATCTGGTTCCATGAAAGGGACTCCATTAGCGTTGGTCTGTCGAGCGTTGGCTGTTCAAACATTTGCGTAAGGCTACTCCAAGAAGCCATTTTGCCTTGTCTGAAGAGTCAATGGAAGATGAGGGATGATTCAGAGAGAAAGAGAGGGGATCGAGGAGGTAGGGAGGCAATGGGGTGGAGGAGGAGGAGGAGGAGGAGGAGGAGAGGGTGGTGGCGGTAGATAAGGGAAGGTGTCTTTAAGAAGAATTCTAGGGAAGAAGGATGGATGGTGGAGGTTCCTTGACATGTGGAATGACAGCTACTTAAACCTGGTCATGGGCATTACCTACTCATAACTGTCTCTGTGCCACCTTGTCCAAGTCCATCATAGGGATACATACCTGCTAAGTCCAAATTAGGAATCTTATGCACTTAGTAAGGAGCCATAATTAGAAAATTTTAGATTCTATACATGTTAATTATAGCATGAGGCATTGTGATTTTATTTTGATTTTTTTTTTATGAATACCTTCCTAAATATTCAAATTTATATGAATATCTTTAAAATTTTTTTTATTTTTTTATGCATATGAATGTTTTCAAGAAGCTAGCATCCAAGCATGTGCGATGTATATTGAAAAAAATATTATATAAAATTTAATAATTTTCTCTTATTTGTCTAGAGATTTTTATATTTTTCATATTTATCTACTTTCACAAACATCTTAAATATTTCCTTATCTATGTTTAGCGGTATTCCTAAATTGTTCTAATCTATTTGCTCTCATAATTTTCATTATGCTATTTTCTGTTATTTTGAAAAAGGCAGGGGAAGAATAACAAAGAGAAGATTTTATTTTGTATGATTTCACCAAAAATGAAGTTGCTTATTCATTTATTGTCACATTCTTTTCTGGTATGAGCCTTTCTTTGCAAGTTTGTAAGCAATTTTTTATTTTTTCATATTTTATTGGAATCAAGGATTTTTTTATTAGTTTATTGCAATGATTATAATTAGGTAAAATTTTCTTGTTTGTCTAGAACCAAAATTTTAATTTTCCTTATTTGTATATATTTGGGATTGTATGCAAAATCTAAAAAAAAGTTGGAAGGATATCTTGGGATAAAAAATAACAGCTAGAATCTAGATGAAACAATTTTTGGATTTTGAAACTGATTTTTCATATAGTCGAAATTAAGAATGGAAATATAGTGAACCTTGTGTACTACTTGAATTATACATGTATTATCATTCAGCATATTTTTAAAAATTATTTATTAATACATGATTATATAACATTCCAGATTATCCAAAACTCGTTAGATTAACCAGAAACTACTTTCACCACATTCAAAGTTCTTGGTTATGTTTGATACTAAGCACATTTATTGTTTCTACCCAAAAAAAAAGCACATTTATTTGTGAAAGATACGTATGTGCACTTTTGTAGATACATGCATCCATGTAGATATGTATGTTTGTCATTGGGTATAAAAGAATCTAGTATATGCATATGATATATAAACATATGTATACATGGTTTCATGCATTTTATATGTGTGTACATATATTGAGACCAAGAGAATAAGCTAATCCTCATCCACTGACCACTATCATATATGCCCCCAAACATCCTCGGCCCGCACCACCCCACACCCCACACCACCACCACCA
>KE504750.1:34340-45243 GCA_000441515.1 Elaeis oleifera | reverse complement strand
TGGTAGCTAGAGATCCACTATATTCAACTGACTATAGTAAAGACTCTATTGATCCGCTTCCAAACTCTGGCACTATCTTAGTAGTTGTTACACTAACTAAATTTAGATCTCGAGAAGCTAAGGTCAACTAAACCATTCATCACAATAGACACTTGAAATTCTTTGGTCTTAGCATTTTCTAAGTAGGGCTTACCCCCAATCTTCTTATGGGGTCCTTTAATATAATTGAAATCATCCACAACCAAGAATTGGACATCCTAGTCAATCAATTTTGAGACCTCATCTACAATATATGTTGTTGTTTGTACTTGTTGCGATAGATTTTTGGTTTGGATCAGAGTTGCTGGAGCGAGGTGGTATCCAATAGAGATGACGGCAATAGAACCTACAAAATCAGTCCCTGACTAGGGATGGCTCCGTAGTGGAGGGTGAAGAGGACACCATGTTTTAAATAGCATTATATTTTAATCAAAAAAAATATCATTAAATTAATTTTAAGTAGAATCATTAAATCACTTGAAAAGCAAGATCTAATGTTTACTGTTGGATCCACTTTATTTCATATGGATGCAATTCATCTATGTATGGCATCTTACGGTGCAAAATTTGCACCATTGAGGATCCACACCCCTACATGCAGGGATAAGACTGATTATGTATATCCTCAAAAATATGCTATTTATGTATAGACCCTTATAATTTTTTTACGTGTATATCTTTTAAATATCTGACATTGAATATATACTATTGTAAATTTATTATTTATGTATATATCTTTATAAATTATTTTTTTTATGAAAGATGTATGAAAAAAATATTTTATAAGGTGTACACGTATACATACACAAATTCTCCTATGTTTCTCTTTAATGAATTTGATTGATTCAATTGGGTTAATATTCTGTTGACATTTCGTGGTGATTTTCTAAAAGCTTGTAGTATCAATTCCGAAGAAATCTAATGGATGAACCTTTTGGAACCTGGAGTGTCAATTCAGCGGGTGTTATGTGGCGTCCTGATCCTCTACAAATCCATCGCCAATGCTTTTAATTTTCTTTGCAGTGAAACGAATTGATTTCAATTGGGTCGATGTCCCCTTCGCATGATTTGGTGGTGATTCCTGGAAATTTGTTGTATCCGAAGGACATTTGAATAATGATGACAAGATAGCTAATGGATTAACCTCCTAAAATTAATATTAACCCACTTAATGTTCCAGCTGGATTTCATCACCATCCATTAGCTCATTTTATTCATCACCATCCCCAAGGAGGTTTTCTTATGCAGTATCCAAAAACATATAGTCATCTGACCAAAAATATATATATATATATATATATGGTCATGGACCAGGACAGATTGCACCTACTCTGTTGTCTTTCATATTTGGCATGCGAGTAATGGACGAAGTTTTGAAAATTTATCCACTTCATTGATATTCATTAAGAATATAATTTAATAATTAAAAATATATTACATAAAATTTATTACGATGTTACTATTGATATCTCGATTCAGTATGCTATCTTCATAATTATCGACCCAAATATCGAGCTGAAGTATAGGAAGCTGAACTAGTTGCATCCAGTCTAATGTGCGGTCCATCTGGCACGTTAGTTTTCTCCATTATCTCTGTCAATCAATTTTCTGACACATGCAGTAGCTGTCCGTCTTAAGTGGATAAGCTCAGATATAATTAACTTTCCATAATCCTGCAGAAGCAGATAAGAGATAGAAAATTTTGCCCATAATGGCACGTCCAACAACTTAATAACCTCGAAACTGCACTTTCCTACGGTTGTTCAACTATGTTCTCTATAAATAACTAAAGTCTCGAGGATCCAGATAAGAAACTCATCTCAGAGAATTATCTCTAATTTTTTATTATTTTTTATTTTTGAATTGAGCGTTGGAGGATCCTCATCGAAACGAAAATCTGCGGTCCGAATTTTATTTATCGGTCACTTCAGCATCCCTATACAAGATCCGATCACTCACCTTCCAACTTCAACCAAAACCAGCAGCAACAATACTAAATCATAATCACCAGAAGGGGCCTTCCAATCAATAATCAGTATTTCTATTTTATCTTGTTGTTTCTTTAGTTGTCTTTATTTATCTCTTGATTATATTTTCTAATTCTAGAACCATAGCATCATACATACCGTTTCCTTTTTGAGAAGGCAATATATCTAATGGTAAAAGTCCTTAAGCTCGAGACGGTAGAAACCACCAACATTTATCCTTTATAGTTCCAACACCAATAATATACCCATGCCTCTATGTTAGACCTATTCTCAATTACGCCCCGTCCAAATGAGGGAAGGAGGGCCAACAGTAATAAATGATGCGTGAGCTTAGTGGCAATAAAATATAAGCATAGTCATTATCTTTCGATTGCAGCATACTTTATTTCAACAATACTTACAATTTTGCTCAAATAATATACTGCTTGCTCTGTCTTCATCATTATCTTGCACTAATAAAATTCTAGAATAATCAGCAACCAACACAGCCGATTTTTGCAGCTTAGATTGGAGGAATAAATATAGGTGGATGTCTAATAGATTTTTATCAAATCAAAAGCTTTTTGTTGCTGTTCTTCCCACAAAATTCATCATTTTCTTTAATCTCAATAATGGTGCAAATGGTTGTATTTCTTAGTCCCATTTGCAGTGAACCTTTGCAGGAAATTAACTTGGCCAAAAAGCTTTGTAGTTCTTTATTGTTTTTTTTTTTTGTTAGTAAGTAGTTCTTTATTGTTTAAAGGGGGTTTTGCATTTATAGGATGACTTTTGCTTGATATTATCAATTCCTCATTTATGTAAAAAGAAACCTAAGAAGTTTCCTACATACACATCTAAGCATATTTCAAGGATTCATTTTTAACTGATGATATTTTGTCCTCTAAACTGTTCTTTTTCAATCAACCCAATGACTTTTTTGGTTCTAATTTCACTACCACACCATTGGAGTGGATTTTCATAAATTTTCTAATTATGTCATCCAAGATGGTATTCATGGCTCATTGGTACGCCGCAGTAGCATTTTTTAACTCAAATGGCATTACAATCAATTTGTAAGTACCAAAGACTTCCAGGGATCTAAAGATAATTTTATGTACATCTTTTCCGCCTATATATATTGTTGGGGGGTGATTTCATACTGGTCGAAGACGTGAGGTAGATAAAGACATGAAGCGGAAAAGGTTGACTTTTAGCCCCCACAAATCTTCAAAATCCTGAGAATAAATGATGACAAGTGGACAAGGAAGAAATAACAAACAAATCTCTCTAGATAAGGGAAGGATAATGGCCGAATCTCGCTCAATAAGTCAAAGCTAACTATTTGATTCTCCTTCTCATGGCTCTTCAGCCTCGTCTATAAATAAAGACACACAGAGGATCCTCAAGGTATGAAAACTCCTCTCTCCCAACAGACTCATTCCTTCCTTCTGTTGTCCAGAATTCTGACTTGAGTGTCAGAGGATCTTCGTCGGAGCCATCTCTGATCGAAAATTTTTCTTGCAGGTCCTGCCATCATCAAACTGCTGTCGCCACCCAACTCCAGTCAATCTGACCTCGAGACAAAATTCTGCCGTAATAGAATGATGCTAGAGGAAGAGCCCGGGTCTGTTTACAGGAAGGAGCAAGCATCTAGTCAAAAAACTTCATTGCATCATTCCAATATCGCCGAAATTCAGACGATTAAATCTACTGGATGCCGATAAGATCCAAGCCGGTTGTCACCAAGTCGGTTGATATTGATTAGATATAATCACCTCTGAATCAATCAGCATCCTCCAAATTATTCTAATCGGATTCGAAATTGGGGGGTTAGCGATCCCTTGATTTTTGAATAATTTATTTTACTTTTATATTTTGAAATTTGAATTCTGAAACAGGATCTAAAGAAGAAAGAAAATCATGACATCCAAATAAGACTCCAAACACGGAAAGAGATCACATAAGAAAGGGAGATTCAAGCAAAAAAAGATACACGGCATCCGAATAATGAATAAAATTATAAAAATCTTTGCCATAACAAGATCCACATTTTTTTCTCCATATTTTTGAATTCTTAGCGGGATGCAAAGAAGATCGCAACAGAAGCAACTACATGAGAGAAAAGAAAAGAGACACCCACATGTCCGACCTCGGACAACTCCAAGGCCACCCGCTAGCGGTCCTGCACTTCTGTGCACACGACCCATCGAGAACCAGAGTTAGCATTTCTCCTAATGATATGAATAAAGTAAAGGTCGAAGATGTGATTGGATTGACCAACTATTTGAATGAAGTAAAAGCACGAGGGAGGCACTCGGCTTACGAGACAACGAAATGGATAGAGTTACTACATTGGAGCTTCAAAAATCAAGGGACGGATGCCTCCCTCCAAACAAAAAGTGACACTATATATTGCTACATCAATCTTAGTTACCCACACATCCCATCCAGTAGTGTCAGAGGTTCATACGAAAAGCCATATGAAAGCATTAGTGGAGGAATGGTGGACTGAAGTCCACCTTTGCTAGCCTCTCCATAGTCAAGAACCCCACTCATCCCCATTCGCCTTGATCGATGCTGAAGCTTCCCGCACGTCCTTACTAGGGTCGAAGCTGCTCATGAGTGGCTGTGAAGTCCACACAGCTCCGAAGTCCCCCACCATGGCTTAAAGAGAGAGAGAGAGAGAGGAAGGGGAAAGTGAGGGAGTTGGAAGGTCGGGTGCTTCCTACCCTTCATTCACATCAGGCTGGACCTCGATCCCTAATAGGAAATGGAGGACCCAAGCTTGCCATGGCCGACCTCTTCCCTGCTGATGCCGAGGATCTGAGGATTTGGGCCCCCCTGTGTTGAACTCACCAAATCCAAGCTCTTCCTGCTCGAGCCTCCCCTCGATCGATGCTGAGTTCACCAAATTTGAACCCTCGAGCTTGCCTACCGCTCGAGTGGCCTCGAGGCCAGCCACCACGGGCTCGAGGTCCTTTGGAGCATCCACGCACACCTCCGATGCAACCAAAGCTGCTCCCATCGATATCGAGGCTGCTGATGCTGAGGATCTGAGGATTTGAGCCCCCCTGTGTTGAACTCACCAAATTCGAGCTCTTCCTGCTCGAGCCTCCCCCGATCGATGCTGAGTTCACCAAATTTGAACCCTCGAGCTTGCCTACTGCTCGGTGGCCTCGAGGCCAGCCACCACGGGCTCGAGGTCCTTTGGAGCATCCATGCACACCTCCGATGCAACCAAAGCCGCTCCCATTGATATCGAGGCCACCAGCGAGCGGCTTTGAAGCTCTCATTTGTGCCCTCGCATCCACCGATGCTAAGGCCGCTTGCAAGCAGCTCCAAAGTCCCTGCATGCTTGCCTTAATAGTTCTCTCCTCTGTGAACTATCACAAGCGACCCTGCTCCTATGAATCTATCACCGTCGATCCTACCCCCATGGATGATGTTGTGCTCCACCTACATGCGCGGGCCTGTCTGAAGTAGGCCCGATCGAAGCAGGCCGCCTACTCCTCCTATGCACTCGATCGAGGTGGGCCCAATCAAAGTGAGCCGCCATGCTTTTCCTTCTCGCCCGACCAAAGAAGGTAAAATGAAGCAGGTCCAGCTTCCATCGGCCTTGAGGTTCTCCCCGTGGAAGTGTCAATCTTCACCTCCAAAGCCACTGAAAGGGCCACCGACGGCATTGATTTTGCCCAAGTTCAGGCCTTCGAAGCCATCGCACCCATTGACGGTCCCACCACCATGCCGAGAACTGCTTCTACCACCACAACCACTCCAATGGCAACTACGCTGATCATGATGGAGTCGAAGAAGATGCTCAGGCTTGAAAAGCTGCTCCATGATCTCGGTGATAAGATGGCCATTATGTTTTGCAACATGAAGAAGACTGTGGATGTAAAGGCCAAAGACTTGGATAGATTGGGCTATAGGGTGATGACGGTCCATGGAGGGAAGTCATAGGAGCAATGAGAGATCAGCCTTAAGGGATTCAGGAGCAAGCGGTTCAATGTTCTTGTAGCGACGAATGCGCTAGGTCATGGGATTGATATTCCTGATGTTACTGTTGAAAATTGTATTCCAAAGCCAATCGTCAACCTGTTAACAGTTGAGCTAATTATTATAATTATATATAATTATTAAATAATAATATTATTTGATTTTTTCATCACTCTATGTATATCTTATTTTAACTCCTATTTGTGATAAAATTTTAGGACTATTTGAATCGATATAGGAAGATATATCATTTAATCCTTAAACCTAGTTCAAGACCAAATGATATGCTATTATTAGGATGATAGCTATATCAAGTGTAGGTCGTTGTGTGCCATATGAGTTGGTTGTCCTCTTAATCAAAGAGTGTGGAGATACTGGCATGGCATGCAAGTGAGATGTAAGGGTATAACTCACTGAACGTGATCAACTACTAAGCACTCTACTATTAAGAGTAGCTTGCGAAGGATATGGATATAAGTGTCCCTCTGACCTGAGATCATCATGGTGACTTGCAAGCAACTTATTGTACTTTGATATCGGACTATCTAAATTTTAATTCAGTGATAAAAAATTTTTGAGCATAGTCACGTACTTGTGAAATCGGTGTGTAAATCAAATAAAATTGATCTCTTTGAATAAGTAGAAGTTAATACACAGTGTGTTTTAATTCAGTAAAATCTCGATCGGGATAATCCATGTGATGAATTTGAAAGTTAAAATACAATGTGAATGACCTTTTCAGGGTTGACAGTTAAATCCTCAATCATCTTGAGCATTAGGATCAAAGAGATAAATTATATGGTAACCATATGCCAATAGGTTCTTGAATGTTGCTTTACAATTGAATGTTGCTTTGCAATCTTTCGATCTATCCGGACGTCGGGTACCATTGCTAGATAGTCATTTTGATTGGTATAGAAAGATTATTTCTATACTACTGCTTAGGTTCGAACTTATGGGGTCATACTCAAAATTTTTTTGATTGATTATGTGGCGGATCGATAATTAAGAATCATTCTAGAGTATAATCGTCAATTCGATTGATGATTAACCTTGTGCAAAAGTTATAATAAATTAATTCACTAATTATTGATGAATTGTAGGAGGATTGATTAGCGATTAGATTGCTAATTAGCTCAATTTAATTAAGCATTGAGGTTTAGATCAAATCTAATTGAATTAGATTCAATTTGATTTGACCCGATTAGGTTATGAGATGACCTAATTGCTAAGGGTATTCAATTCCTGATTTGATCGAAACTTGAACTCGATTAATTTTTGATTTAATTAAATTTAATCAAGGCTATTTGTTATCTAATTGAATTAGGTTCAATGGTCTAATTAGGTTTAACCTAATTTGGTTGGGTTAAGAACCTAATTGGATAAGAATTCGAATTGAACCAACCCATGCACCACCTCTTCTCTGCACCCACCTTTCTTCACGCAAGAAAGGTTCTTACGTGAATATTTTCCATGTCCAAAAGTACATTGTCACCCCTTCTCTGGTTCCTTTTGGATGAGGATAAGTTGGTTCTTCATTCGAATTCAAATCGTTTGAAATTTGACTAGAAATAACCTTGCACTTATCCTTACCCATACCTTGGCACCATCATCTTTGGAAGGCTGAAGTTTGTGCGACAAATTATGAAGTGAATGGTGTGAGAAATATCTCATGCCTCAGCTCTTGTGGCACCCCACTTGGATAAAGATAAGTGGTTGAGTTTCGAATTCAAATTGATTTGAATTTGAACTACATCTAACTACTTTATCCTTATCCCTTCACCTCTCCACACCATCTTAAAATGTCCTCTCATTTTGTGCAACAAAATGATTGAATTTTACCATGAAAAATCTCTTTTGAGAGAGAGGGGGCGTGAAATAGAGAGAGGGCGGGTTTCTGTGCATGAGAAACAGAGATAGAGACCTTCCTCTTTAAGCATGAGGTCTAAAGTGGGTTCTAGGGTTTCAGCTCTCGATTTTTATGTGAGAAGAAATACAAGAGGGTCTTGTTCCAATCTCCCACACCACCATCTCCTCATGTAGCTCCATCTTCTGATCTAGAAGAGTCTGGGTGATCCAAGGAAAAAGTTTCTTCGAGCTATCCAGTGCCTTCTGTGCGAGCTAGCACTCTCAGGAAGGACGATCCGATCAGGACTTCGAGTGGACAACCTATAGAGGCTGAATAAGCTGTGCAACTGCTCGATATCGAAAGAATCTTGTACCATGCCTATCAGTAATAGCAATCATCGATCCATGCAAAGATAATGAGTTTTGAACTTGTCTGATTAGGTCAACGGTTAGATCTGATCTAGGATATCGATGTGATCGATGCAATTTTTTTTATATCAGATTTTTTTTGTATGCAAATTTAATATCATAGATCTTTAGTATATAGTTTAGATCTAATCTAAAATATACGTAGAAGATTAAAATATTTAATCTACTATCTTTCGTTGTGCGAAATTTTTTAAATACATACTTTGAACTGTCAGTTTTCCTTCAAATGGTATCAGAACTTCGTTGCTTTTGATATGAATATTTTGCATATAATCTAATTTTAATTTAATTTTAATTATTTAGATTAGATCTAAATAATTAATCTTGAATCTAAGTAGTGTAGTAATCGAATTGGATAGATCTCCATAGCCATCCGGTCGTAGGAGAAAGTAGGGTTTTATGGCCCTCTCCTCTCATTCGATGGAGTTTTCTTATGACGTGTAGGGGTGCTGCACTATCTTTTTCATGAAGATGAACAATGAAAAGAGTTAAAAAATTTTATTTTAGATCTGATATATTGTATGTTAGATCTAAAATTAAAGTTTCTTTAATTGTATGATAGTTTGTAAAAATATTTTACAAAATTTGAAACTATTTTCAAATATCGAATCCCACCATATCAACCTAAAACTTAATTAAGAATTAAATGATCTAAATTTGAGAATCAAAGATCTAAGGCATAAATTTCATAAATCATAGGTTTATGGGTTAGCTCGAGTCAGATCTGTTTAACTGGGTTAGACCTAGGGTTAGAAATCATTAATAATGGACTATGTTAGTAATTGATCAAATATAATTAATGGTTAATTTTGATTAGATCAATTCTTCTCTTGATCAATTTCAATAGTTGTAGTTGGTCAGAGTCCATGTCTTTCATTAGACTAAGATGGACCTTGATCGTAGCTCCGTAGTCGAATCCGTCTATAAGTTGATTGAATTGAAACTGACTAACCAGTTAATGTCTAAGATAACTATGACAGTCTTGATCGATGGTCATTAATTAAGAGCTACTCCCATAGATTGAGTCTATGGCAAGTTAATGACATATCCCTCCCACCGATCTCACTTACTTGACCAATATGGTGAATCATATTTTGATTAGATCACTTAATGATAAGGATTGACCCATGCTAATGAGAAAATCAGTATGACTGATTTAGGTGTTCCTAGTTTGACTTATCTAAAGTTCTCTTCATGATTTGATGAAGTCAGTGGAAAGATTTATGACTGATTGACTGGACCAGCTTATGCCTAATCTTCTTTGATCTGACTTGGTGAAGTCAGTGGGAGGATTAAGATTAATTGGTCAAGTCTTTTCTCATCTTTCATTTCATCAAATTAAATCTTCTAAAATTATTAGCTCCTTAAAAATGAAATAGTTATGATGATAACTAGATCATAGCCTCCTATTAAGTTGAATGATAATGGATCCAACAGTTTAGATGATCATTTGAGGTGCCACACACCTGGTACTCATCTGACTGTCAAAATTATCATTCATAATATGTTGATTTAGTTGTATTTTTTTAATGATGGTCAGGTTGGCTGAGCCACACTCAGGCCTAATCACTCGTTTGTCAGATGCACTAAATTTCGACATGTTAATGGTTGGACCTAATCAAAACTTTCAGTGGAGGTACCACACGTCTGCTGAAGAGGTGTTTGGGATAAAATTAAAGTTAAAATTATTTAATAAATAATTAGTTAAGAACCTATCCATGGGTATACAAGGGTTGGCTGAGCCATACTCAGGCCCATATGCAGCCTATGAGGATTCTGGTACTCGCTAAGAAATTAGTGTAATTTCTTGAATTGGAGGTAGAGGCTACCAATAAGAATAAAATAGTGAGAGAATCTTTAGACTAAAATTCATATTTTAGGCTTAATCAATTCATATACTAATGAGGTTTTGATTTTATTTTATAGTTATGGCCACCACATTGTCGCTCCGATCACTATTGGATAGTGATAAATTAATGGGATCTAATTTCGATAGTTAGCATCAAAAACTAAAATAATCTTGGAGCACGAATGGATCTTGTACGTGCTAACAGATTCGGCACCTAAGGAGCCAGCTTCGAATGCCTACAGTACGGTTCGAGACACTTATCAGAAGTGGCTCAACGATCGAACTATAGTTCGTTGTATTATGCTGGCGGCAACGAATGATGAGGTCAGCCACATATTCGAGAATGCTCAGCCATAGGATATGTTGCAAATATTGAACGAGTCCTATGACATGTCTGTGAAAGAATAATGTCCTACAAACCAATCGCATGAAGATGCGATGAGATTTTTTTTATTATCTTCCTGCTCATTTGTATGATATTAATTATTTTATTTATATGAGGTATTATATTTTACCATTTGCTGCATCATTTTTATATGATTATGATAAACCCCATAGATTAGGGCAATGATTTTAGGGCCATAATGAGATCATGCCAGTGAGACCTAAAATCTTGATAGCCCTAATCTAAAATATTCCTAGTTGTTGGATCATCGAGTCAGAGATCGATGACTCCGATAAGACTGGTACATCCTATGTATGCTCGATGGAGAGGGTAGTTGATCTCACAACCACTTGTGTAGTGACACTAATACAAGGATGTAGGTGCTCATTA
>KE504749.1:1282041-1297881 GCA_000441515.1 Elaeis oleifera | reverse complement strand
GGTTGTTTGTGGTGTGCTTACTTGTTCTCTATCTTATTTTTTTCTTCTTGCACTCTTGCATCTAATATCTTCACTTTGTTTAAATCACTCACTTCAACTAACTTGCCTTTTATTACTTAATCCTTGTGGTTCTAAATTAACGTTAATTTTAAAACCTAATTCACCCCCCTCTTGGGTTGCATAGCTGGGCAACAACAGCAACTATCAAGTCCTAGATCCGAGCTTGATCCTTGATACCGCATGCCCCCCTTCTAGGGAAGGGGGTGCGTGTGATGCCCTTGGGGTGGCGTGCAAAACCTAACAGAGAGGAGAGAGAGACGGCTAGAATTTTCAGAAGAAAAAGCTCTTCTATTGATTCTTCTCTTTCTTGGTATTACAAGATCTGTATATATACCAATAAAATGGGTCAAATAACTCGAGCTCAAAAAACTCCCTAGGCTAATCTATATATGAAAGCACTCATCGAGCCCATGTACACCCATATCTCACATGCTCTCATCCCTTGGACTTAATCCTAGTCCAAACCTTTGGTTAGCCTTCTTAAGACTTCTCAAATCAAGCCTTAAGACCTCTAGGATCAAACCCGACCCCAGCCCCAATAAAAAATCTGTATAGTTCTGCCCGTGTAACTGAGCTGGCTCAGTTACCGTGACTGAGTCGGCTCAGTCTAAAATTGAGTCGGCTCAGTTACTATGCCAGTCTTAGATTTTCGCAATCTGTCTTTCTATTTGATCCTTCCTCTGAGACATAGTTGATTCAGTCTCATTCTGAGTCGATCCAGACCTCTGAACTACTTCTTCTCTGCAGTCTTCAATCTTGGCTCTGGTTCCTTGTTCCAAATTTTTGGAGCACCAACCAAGCTCCTCAACACCTGGACCTCAAGTCCGTGGATACCTCCACCTTAGAACCACTCCTATCCTAGTCTTAGGACTACACCTGTCCTAGTCTCCCAGAGTCAATACCCTGACTCCTCCTGTGGCCTCCTAAGACTTGGGAGCACCACACCAACTCTTACAACAATATCTTTCTTATATTAATCATTCTTAGACCACGACATCCTACTAGAAGTATTGATGTATATCTAAGACCTCTTATTGATGAGCTGAAATTCTTATGATTTGATAGCACATATATATTTGATGTATCGAAGAAGTAGAATTTTATAATGAAAGCTGCATTAATATGGGCCATTAGTGATTTCTTTGCTTATAGGATGCTGTCGGGATGGAGCACTCATGGAAAGCTAGCATGTCCCTATTATATGGAGAATACAAAATTATTTCAACTTGAGCATGGTCGTAAGTCTTGCTGGTTCAATTGTCATCGTCAATTTCTCTCTAAACATCATCTTTTTTGAAAGCAGTGGGATAGTTTCAGGAGGAATAAAATAGAGAAAGATAAGATACTCCCATGACTCAGTGGCATAAAAGTATTCCAGAGGGTATCTCAAGTGGATGAAGTCAAGTCTGGCATACTATTTGACAAGCAGAAATCTAGTGGGTTCGGTATAACTCATAATTGGATGAAGCATAGTACTTTTTAAATTGTTGTACTGGTCCATCAATTTGATTGATTATAATCTTGACGTCATACATATTGAGAAGAATATCTTCAATAATATTTTCTACACTGTTATGGATGTCAAGGGCAAGATGAAGGATAACCTCATGGCTCGAGCAGATATGAAGAACATATGCAAGCGTTCTCTATTAAAGCTCATTAAGGTGTCTCCGAAAAAGTTTTTAAAGCCAAAAGCAACTTACACCTTAACGAGGGAGTAGTTGAAGGATATATGTGAATGGTGCAAAAATCTTAAATTTTAAATGGTTATGCAAGTATCTGGCTCGATGCATCAATATCAAAGAATGCAGGTTGTATGGGCTAATGAGCCATGACTGCCATATCTTCATGCAATAATTACTTCTATTGGCTTGGCGTGATCTCCTTTACAAAACTATATGGAGTTTTTTTGATCAAGTTTATTCTTTTCTTCAGAGATATTTATGCTACCAAACTATCTATCAACCACATCTTCAGTCTTGAGGCTAGCAGTGTAGAGACTATATGCAAGTTTGAGAAGATATTTTCTCCTAATTTTTTTGACTCCATGGAGCACCTCGTGATTTATTTGGCATATGAAGCTAGGGTCAAGAGATTAATGCAGTACAGGTGGATATATCCATTTGAAAGATAGATGCACAGTCTTAAGAAGTAAGTAAAAAATAAGGCCAAAGTCAAAGGTTCTATTATAGAAGCTTACATAATTGAAGAAATTTTTAATTTCAGCCGATACTACTTTAACCCCAAGTGTGCAGATAAAGCTAACTCAAGTGGGTCAAAATGATGATTATGGTGAGGGATCAGAGGTGGAGATCTCAATATTTGCCTATCCTGCTCGTGAATTTGGATACGACATTTGTTAGGTATTAACTGATAGAGAACTCTGACAGGAAGAGATATATATTTTGCTAAACTATGTGGAGGTTGACCCATATGTTGAGTAAGTATCCATCATAATCTCAACTCTTTAATCACTTATCATCCTGTACTTATCTTATGCTTGTATAGGCAATATGATGAGATGCTGAGATAGGACAACCTAATGATAAGTAACGAAGAAATTTCTACTCAGCGCTTAGAACTTTACAAATTGATTCCATCAACTAGTAAGCTAGCATTATCATTTGTTATTTAATTTCTACCAACTTATTTCTATTATAATATGTATAGGTCATGCAAGAGGATGAATCCATACCTAAGAAGCTAAGATCATTAGATTACAGGCCAACAAAGTACGTGATATGTTATAATGGCTGTAACATAAATAGTTTCAAATTTTACATACAGCAATATGGATATCATAAGAGTACAATGAACAGCGGTGTGTATATAAAAGGTGGCTGGTGGGCAGAGGCGGAGAGTGACTACCATCGAATTCTTGAAGAAGTGATCAAGTTGACCTACATTGGAGGTAATAGTGTTATTCTATTTAAATATCAATGGTTTAATACCAATAATTGTATGAAGGTTGATCCACAGTATGGGCTTATTGAAATCAAACATATATCAAAAGCATATGTCAATAACCCCTTTGTGCTAGCTCAATAAGCTGTTCCAGTGTATTATACTCATTTTCCATCAAGGGAGAGAGAAAGAAAAGATTGATGGGCTGTATGTAAGGTTAAGTCTCGAGCTATTCATTACGTGCTCGAAGAAGAAGAAGAAGAGCCTCATGTATTAAAATACTTTTAGGAGGATGAAATATCTGAAGTTCATCAGTCTTTCATAGATGTAGAGTTGGATGCTTCAGATTTTTTCCTACGTGATGGCCAACATGAAGAGGTAGATCATTCTGAGTTTGTTTAAAGGCCAATCCTATCCAAGAAGGGAAGAAGAGAAAGAAGATGAAGAAGTGGAAGAAGAGGAGGAAGAGGAGGAATCAGAAAAAGAATCCAAAGAGTACCACACATCTGAAGAGGAAGATGAGTAGTCAATCCTAGAAAGGAAGGAGTTGACCCCAAGGACAAAAGACCTTCTGGTATCATTTTATTTATTACATTACCTTGAATCATTTTAAATACTTGTCTTGCATCATTTTAAATCTTGCATTGCCACCCATAATTGTATAATTAATCTGTGAATCTATTTATTTTATTTTTAGAGATTATAGATTATATCTTTGAATCTATTTATTTTATTTTTAGAGATTATAGATTATATCTTCCAGAGATTGGAGCCGTCACAGCCGAAGAGAGAGCTCTCGAGGAGAGAGCTCTCAAACAGCTAGCTCGCATAGTTCTGCGCTACATATACCATGCGATAAATTTTAATACTTTAGATATTCTCTTTTATGTTATTTATTCTTTATTATCTAATATAATATTCTTTATGATATTTTGATACTCTCAAGTTTGGACGACATGGAGTCATCAGTGACCCCACAATCATGCGGAGTAGCACCCGACTCTTAGAATCAGCAGCATGGTAGAGGATCTGCCCGGCTCACGGCACCTCCGACTTGACCGGAGATAAAGAGCTCGTCTACATTCAGAGTCGCTCATAAGTAATATATCTTCACTGAATATGTTTAAAATTTAGTCATTTTAAAATCTAACTTTATTATTCAAAAAGAATTTTACAACATATTTAGAGAGCATGGGGTGCCTCATACAGTTATCGGGATCATCCAACGATTAATGTCAGGGCTGGTGAACGAGTTCTCCAGTTGGCTGTTGGGAGCTCACAATGCAGCCTGAGAGATATTCCTGGTAAGTCAAAGGTATTTAATTTTAAATTCATGTTAGATTTGTATTCTATTTATTAATACACGCTTGCTTCTACTTACAGAAATACTATCGATTCGAGACTCCTCAGGATGAGGAGGTTGGCCATCGGACCTTCGAGGAGGTGGCCACACATTAGCTCTGGGATAGGCTATAGAACCTTAGGCAGTTCATCATAGAAGACTCTAGTTCCAAGTCACTATCAAACTAAAAGTCTTACATAGATCACTGGATGCAGACGGACATATCGGAGGCCCTCTATGATCGATGGAGCACTGAGGAATACTCTGATAGGTGACAGAGGGCATGGCAGAATCGGACCGTCTAGTAGAATTTGATCAAGCACACCAGGGCTACGTTGGCACATATGTTGTGACTGATAGATTGATAAAATTCTATACTTAAATTAATTTCATATTGAATTGATCATATATATATTTTAATTAATTAATTTATTATTTATTTATTATAGATATGGCAGTTAGGTCGTGCACCAAAACAGCTGTAGATATAGGAGGCCATACACCAGTCTAGGAGGACTAGTGATTATTTAGATCTTAGATCTCGACAGATTATGGTAACAACTTAAAATATTATTTATTAAATTTTTATATATACTGATACGTATGGGCTAATAAATTGCTAAACTATGTAGATGGATTACACGGAGTATCTCGTATCGCGGCACAGTAAGGATTCACCCTTTCAGCCCTCTTTGTTCTCGAGGGATGGCTCAGGGCCACCGAAGGGGTGAGTAGGAGTCGGGTCATAGGATTTGGCCATAGCTTCGATCCTCCAGCAGCTCGATACTTTTTAACTTCTTTCTCTCAAACCTCAATGATCCAGACGTGGCATGATGCACATGTGGAGGAGGTTGTGCAGAGGCTTTGGAGCCAATGATTTTAGAGCTTTCAAGATGCCGTTCGCGATACGGTCATTGAGATTCTTCAAGACCTACATCTACATAATCAACTGAGCTCGTTGTCATAGCCATCATAGCAGATAAGTCTATTAATAATTTTTTTACTTATTTAAATTTTATATTTAGAAACTTCACATGTTTAGGCTTGAGTCCGAAAAGAAGATCTAAGAGGTAAAAATTCAATCTAACCATCCAATCGATGGATCGGAGGTGACTATAGCTCTGTATCATCGAATAAAATATGTAAGAATAATCTGTTCGAGAATCGAAGTAGTATATCGAAAATAAATTTTTGTATCGACATATATGCTTTCATATCAAAATTTATTAATAATATTTTTTTATTATAAGATGCTGGGATATCTAGCTCTCATCCACCAGCTGCTGGAGAGGACGTACAGGAGTAGAAGGATGATGAGGAGGACGATGAGGAAGATCTCACATGATATTTTTTTGTATGTATGCAATTTTGATACTTATAAAGCAGTATAAATTTATAAAATTATAAAATTTATATTTTTAATATAATATAATTAATTTTATATTCATGATTATCATAAATAATTATTATTTATTTATAATATATTTTAAAAATATAATTACTTATTATTATGATTAAAATAGGTTTTAAAAATTTAATTACATATTTTAAAAAAAATAAAAAATTATTAGCGATGGCATTAGTGACGGAGAATACCACCGCTAATAGTTTTTGAAGGTTTAATTATAAAAAATTAAATAAAATTATTAATGACGGTATTAGAGATGGAAAGTATCTTTGCTAATAGTTTTATTAAAAAAAAATTTAAAAATATTAGCGATTGCTTTATTATTGTTAATATTGTTGCTAATTATCCGTATGAGTAATGAAATTTTTACTGTCGCTAATAATGATAATTAGTGATGACCTTATTTCTAACGAACTATTACCGACAGGAGTCTGTCGCTAATAGTATTAGCGACGGTATTTAGCCATCACTAATAACCTGCTTTCTTGGAGTGTCATTGGCCTCCGTCCGACCCTTGGCTCAGCTGCTCACTAACCCTAGGGTTGGAATTATGCCAACCACATAAGATGAAGCCCCACGACTAGCATCGACGTAGATACATCCAAGATGAGGTTTCGACCGCATACCGACCTCAGGTCATCAGTCTATTTTGCCACATGAGCAATCAATCGGAATCTTTCAATAAACTTTCAGAATGTGGCCGCCACTCATGACTAACAACCTTTGATTCACAGGTTAGTCTGTAGATTCTCTATCCTAATGGCCTGATGAATCATGGCCTAACAATCTAGTGGGTTCAGACATAATAGTCTACATCTCCACCTCCACATAAAGAGGTAACAAAGAAACTCTCGAGGTAAACTAAACTCCAGAGAAAAATACCTTTTTTGCTCCTACCCTTTCTCCCTCTTTCTTTTATTGTTCTCAAGCTCTGGTTGACTTAAGCATCGGAGGGTCTTTCGTCAGATAACCCCAGGCACATGTGGACTTCTTTTGTAGGTTCTTTTTGATATCTCGATTTTTGGATTGGCATCCATCCTCAACCACATCAGCTTTGACTAGAGTCTTGCGGCAGCAAAAAGAATTCAAGCTTCAAGAGTGGTTCCATTTTGAGACATTTTTTTCCTAGTTCTCCAAACGGCAGAAAAATTGGGGCACAAAATTTGTTAGGCTTGGTGAGAAAGAAAGCTAGAAGTGCTGATTTTGAAAGGCCATATATCCTCCATAATATGCTATTATATTCCCAAGGGCCCGACATCCAACAATGTAATGTATCAAAGTTCAGCTCCTAGCAACTAAAAAAGCTAATTAAGCATTTTGATTTGAAAAATTCTTTGTATACCACGGGTGATATAGAAAATCCAACATGGAGCGCACTGTCTTGTCAGATTGATCCACATAGTCACCACTTTTCAATACGTATTTAATGCCCGTAGATCATCTTTTCGTTTAAAAATTTTATATGATGAAAATACTTTTGTATTTTTTGTTATGATATCTATTCACAAAAATTATGACACTCCTTCACAAAAATTATGATATTCTTGTCCTTTGAAAAAATTATGACAACTCTTCTTAAAAATTATGACAACCCTGCTTAAAAATTATGACATCCCTTTACAAAATTATAACACCTCTGTAAAGGAGAGGTATCATAATTTTTATGAAGAGATGTCATAATTTTTATGAAGAGATGTGGCGTCATAATTCTATGAAGGAGGGGTGCATATTTTGATGGAGTGTCATAATTTTGTGAAGGAGTGTCACAATTTTTTAGAAGAAAATGGATTCATAATTTTGTAAAGGAGTGTCATAATTTTAAGAAGAATATTTCATCACTCAAAATTCAAATGGAAAAGTAGAACCGCGGATATTAAATGCGCGTCAGAAAGTGGTGGCTACATGGTCCAATAGAGTAAAGCGGTGCGCTCCACATCAGATTTTCTACACCGCAGGCGATGCACAAAGAATTTCTCTTCTGATTTTTGCTTCAACATATTAATATACTTCCAACAAATAATAGTTTTACTAATTTTCCTTTGCACATGCTAGCATTCCCCTTCACATATTACCAAACATAGAACCATCAAATAATTAGAATATAAAATAAATACCATTATATTCATAGCATCATTGCATAAGTTCCGAGCCAACATACACAATTACAATTTATTTGGTCGTATAAAAGCAGCATTTTGGTGAAACAACCATTAAGTACATGTCAATGGACAAAAGATAGTTCCTGCTGATACATGAAGACCTATCATCAAGTTAGAGCATTAACATCTTCCACCAGAATCCTCTAACTTGTTGCGTAAAATGCATCTGCAAAAGAAATAAAGAATGGCAACAACATCAAGTCAAAAAAATTATCACTATTATGAGCACATGTGAAGTACTTCCAAAAAGCAAGAGAAAATAATGCATGATATCATGAGCGTATATGTAGTTTTTCAAAAATTCACCTATTCCATGTGGATATTTTAGTGTCTGAACTATCTAGTATAAGTTCAGATTTACTTAACGGTACTAACAAATAAACCAATAGCAGCCAATAAACATGTCTACATCATGATAAGAACTTGTAAAGGTATAATTGATGAACCTATTTACCCCCATGCCTTTGGACTCTGAATCCGCAAATCTTTCAAGTCCACATGGAAGTGGGATGAACAGGGTTGTCCCACAAGCAATCAGATGGCTAGAGCTCAGATGCATCATGCATTGCAACACAAACCAAATAAGAAAGACACGAAAGTACATAATAAATTCTTTCTTCACATGCCTCTCAGATTGCTCCTCTTCCAAAATAATTCCTTTATATTTAACTACATATAACAATCATTCCAGAACGAAGGTCATTCTAAGCACCAAATACAGTAATGGCACAAACATAAATCAGCAAGGTATGATACTACATTAGTTGCGCTATCAAATGGACATTGAGAGCAACAAAATCGATGGTGAAAAATAACAGCGAGTTATAAAATATAACATGAATACCGGAAAGAAGTCTCTTTGATAAAAAATATAACAAGATAGCTGAGGCTCATGAATAGGTTTCGTTGTTTTCATAAATCAAAGCAGAAGAAATGCCAGAACAAAGGTGGGATCGAACAAGAGAGACAAGACTGCAAATATATTGGAATGGAAGAATTGCAGGAGAGTTCATTTTACCACTGGGTTTTTTGGTTGGTGAGTCAGCCTTATTTTGTAGGAGGCAGAGTTTTGGCCCGGATGAAGCTATGCGTAGATGTTACACCCGTTTGATCAGTTCCACACAACCGTCTAGGTGAAAGACTCGTAGGGTATTGGATCGAACCGTTATTCTCTTGGTGAAGCCACACTAACCATAAAAATTGGCTTCTACCTATATTTCTGTGCATCTTCTGAAATACAAATCCTTGGCAGATATAAGGGGCTGTTTATCTTGGCCTATGAATTACAAGTCGTAAAGGGCTGTAAGATAATATAACGTTGCATTCATGAGTTCAAGTATGGGACTGTTGAGTGTTTAGAGAGGCTATAAAATGTCCCAATCCTATTTCGTAGTGGTAGAAGCTGGGAAAAGTTTATGGAGAACATCTGAGCGCAGCAGGAAGTGATCATTCTTGAAGTCGCAAGGATATTGGCCCAGTTTGGTATCGCTAGGCTTGTAGCAAATATGGATGGGCATCAAATCGGATAGCAGGTGTGGCCTGTGGTAAATCAGTTTGGTATCAGGTTGTATACAACGATGGGATGCCACCAAATAAAAACCGGGTGGCACTTTTGGCTCCCTTCTCATCGGGGAAAACAAAAAAAATGCCACCAAATATATGTATGCAATTATATAAAGAGATACCATTTGCAAATGTATCACACCTCAACAGAGAAATCTAGTTTAGCTAAACAATATTTGGATAGGAATTCCAAATGTATGAAGATAGAGAAATCACGTTTTTGTTTAACAAAAGACGCATGATATTGGAAACAAATGTTACCTCGCTGCCAAGAGTGAACCTTGTGCGTTTTTACTCATCTTCAACAGAATCATTTTAAGTTGGTGCTGAACGTAGAGGGACTCTTGGAGATGTATTTGGATCCAGTAATATTAGTGGCGAATACGTAGGGGATATGTTTGATTTTGGACCAATCTGAGCCATTCTTGAGGCATCCGTGTAGTAGTTGGTCGCTGGCCATGATCTCCAGTTTGTTGAGTGCAGGGAAGTCAGGTTGCCCTCCATGAAACCACTTGGTAGGGACCGCATCTCATAATTTGTCAACTTCAATGTTCTCAAGCTAGGAAGGTCCGAAACACCCCCTAGAATAGGGCTGTAAGTTATTTCCAATACTTTGACAGAGGAAAAGCCTCTGATTGCTTCGAGACTATAACAACCTTGTATTCGCAGCTTTGTTAGGGTAGTGGCATGGTGAACAAGGCCAGAAGGAAGAGACCTCAACTTCGGACACACAATAAGTGTCAATTCTTTGAAGTTTGGTAAGGCTATCACTCTGTCATCATCCTTCACCTCCCATTCCCATTCCTCCCAATTGTGCATGGATTGAAATATCAATTTTGTCAACTTAGGGAATGAAATTTGTCTCCTGCCTCCTTGATCTCTGCTACGGTCAGGTTCCTGACCCAAAAATTCGGTCCCGATCTTTTTGACAGCATCTGCACCTACTATTTTGAGGTACTTCAAGCTGGGGAGCTTTCCTAGTGGTGGAAGTTGCGGGCACCTGTCACAGAATGAGAGCTCCAACCGTCGGAGCGAGTCCGTACTGCTAGATGCTATCCAACTCGGGTAATGGAGTCCAAAGAACTATCAATTGTAAGAGATTCTAGGCGCGACGTTGACGGTGGGCAGAGCGTCATCTCAAAGATCGCCTCAATTCTATTGATCTCCTCTTCTCCGCAATCATCCGGAGATTCGCACCACAAGTCTAGGACTTCAAGCTGCAACATGTCTCTCAGTGCATTTACTCCTCTAACCTCACCCTCATTCAATGCCCTCTCCAGCTTCACGATGCGGAGCACTTCAAGCTTTTGTAGAGATTTCAATTCTTCCAGTGTACACCAACCACCATTGCTATTGTTGTTCCTGACCGTAAATTTACCAGGGTGTTTAGTCGATGCAATTTTGCAATTTCAATTGGTATACCCCTAGTTCTATTTGATCAAGGTCAAGACACCGCAGGTTGTGCAACTTTCCGATGCCTTTAGGAAGGCTGCGCAGATTTCTGCAACATCGGAGGATCAAGAACTGCAGATTTATAAGGTTTCCTATGCTCTCCGGTAGCTCACTTATTTTTGACGATGTCAAATCCAAATAACGTAGATGTATGAGTTTTCCCAAGGAGTCTGGCAATTTTATGATCCGAGAGCCAAAAAAGTCTGCTACTCTCAGACGCGGTGTCTTCTTAATCAGATTGTTGACATCATTCTCTTCCACCTGTGATCCTTCCAAGCATATTAATAGAGTCCTCAAGGATTTGTGCTCTTCCAATGCATCAATAAATTCTTGGCGTTTTCTTCTGTAACACGACCCCATAAGCGACGTCGCTTCACTGAAGATGAACTACTCAGGACTTGTTCGACCCCATATTTCATATGCAAGTTCTCATCTTGTGCTAAAAATCGAGCAAGAGACCATAGTAGATCATGCACAGTGCATCCAAGATTATCATCATCAGACCAAGGAACTGGTTGCAAAAAATTCCTCTGAACAAGATCCCCATAATAATCTTCGCCTAACTCTTCCAAGGTTAGATCTCCTTATTCATGGATGAACTCTTCAGAGATCCACAAATGAATTAGTTTGCGACGATTGAATTTATAGTCCTCAGGGAACAGCGAGCAATATAAAAAGCACTGCTTAAGATGAGATGGCAGGTCTTCATAACTCAAGTATAGGGCGGGTTGAACCTCTTTGGGAAAGTCGGTCCAAGAAGACCAAACATTGTTTGAAAGGGTTTTAAACACTTTCTCCCAATCATTCTTGTTCCTGCTCTTCCTTGATAATACTCCTCCAATGGTCTTAATAGCAAGAGGGAGGCGGCCACATTTGTCAACAAGCTCCTTTCCGATATCCTTTAAATCTTCCATCTCTCTCTCCTCCCGCTCAAAACCACCTTCTTGCATAGCAGCGCCCAACCATCTTCAGCAGACAAGAGATCCACTTTGTGCTGAGGTGCTACAGCCTATGCAACCCTTCATTTCTTGTGGTCACGAGGACCCTACTTCCAGTTGCCCCACTCTGCAAGGGGTCTCGGAGTAAATCACTCCATACTTTTGGGTCCCACGAGTCATCCAAGACAAGCAAGAATTTCTTATTTCTGACAGTACTTTTCACCTGGGTCGCGAGCTGTTCTATGCTAGAATCGCTTGCTGGATTTCCCCTGCTTGAGCGATGACGTCTTTCAGTAGACTACTCGCTTCAAAATCTTTGGACACGCAGATCCACAGCTTGGTCGGAAGTTGACTGCTATTCTTTCGTTTCAAAAATCCTTCGAGCAAGAGTGGTCTTGCCAATTCCACCAATTCCTACGATGGCATATACATGAATGTTTTCCCGAGTGTCCTCCTTAATCAACAACTCCACCAGTTTCTTGGCATCCTTCTCGATATTGGACCCCACGATGTCAGGTTCAGGTACGGAAGATGTCTTCCAGCTCTTTACTCCAGAAGTAGATCGGTGATCATCACGGAGGGCGGAAGAGAGCTGGAGTTTAGATTTCTCTGCGTAGAGGTCCTCCAACATATGATTGAGGCCTTGGATTCTCCTACCAATCTGGTGAGCAAACGCTATCTTGCCAAAGCAAGAGCAAGAGAAGAGGCGGAAGTAACAGCACGCCGACGTCCAGAAGAAGAAGAAGAGGAGGAAGGTTGAGATCCGGAGGACTTTGCCGCTTTATATTTCTCGGCCTCGATCCGGCATCGGTCGAGGATATCGTCGGCATCGTACATGATGTCCTTGAGCTTCCTGAGCCAGTTGTCCATGGCTTTGCTCTGAGTCATTTTACTCTCAGCATCGTCGAGGACGGCTTTTATTGCTCGAATTTTCTTGGAGCCGTTTGATCTCATCCTTCACACCGCAGAGCATGACCGCCTCCTCCTTCACCAAAGCGGCCTGGCCATCAAGGAGCTTAGAGACGAAGGCCTCAGCTATAAACGACATCTCCTTCTAGCACGATGCTTCCTACCAACCAAAATCTAGAAGAGAGGAAAGCAGAACAAAGAACACCCACAATAAGGAGAACAAATCAATGCCAATCACTTTCAACCTAATCTTTGTCGATCCATGGATAGCACCTAGATTTAAACATTTTTTTGAGCAATTCTTGTGATTTGTACCACAGACTGAGCTAAGAATAGCTCGATTGAGTAGATTGGTTTCTTAAAAACTATAACTAGTGATTGACCAGGTAGCGCCGGATTGATCAAAATGATACATAGAATAAGGTTAATCAATTGACAGGTCTGATTTTACTTTCGTAAAGGGCTTAAAATTTATAATGAGATGAGAACATTGCAAAGAAATGAGATAAAAAATAAGAGGTGCTTAAAATTTATAATGAGATGAGAACATTGCAAAGAAATGAGATAAAAAATAAGAGACATACAGCTTAAAAGCAATAAATAATTGAATTTACAACTATATTGATTAGATTTTTAAAAAGTGGTTGCGTAGCTCAAACTTGAAGTTATATTTTAGAAGCTCTCTCAAATGCACAAGGTTCTTTTTCCCCTTTTTTTTGTGTGTGTGTTTTTGCTAAAACAAGGGACAGTAGATGTATTAACGTAAATGCAGAAAAAGTTTGCAGGACCCCATATCGCGGAGACTAAAATACCAGGCCCAAGCACAGAAACAAGGCCCATAAACAGAAGTGCATGCACATTAGCTGCCCAAGGACACAGCAGAACTGTATGTACAGCAGAGACCCATCAAAACTATTTAAACCAAGAAAAAAATATTACAAAACATTCAGGAGCACATGATGTCGCCTGAGTAGCACATCATTGAAACAGCACCAAAATCAATGGCAGGAACCCAAAAAGTATTGCACGAGGCTCATGTGATTTTCCTTGAGCAATAAATAGTATGCCTATTATTGACGTTAGCCTCTAACCAATTTTTCAAAAAGTAATTTTTTGAAAAAAAAAAGAGATTTATTAATTTTTATTAATTGTACAGAACCCCACGTCTATAGTATTATAAGTGGATCTGACGGGCTTCGTACTTGAGTTGACCTACATCAAGTCAGATCATCCTTAAACGGCAAACTGGATGGTCAAATCCATTTAATCCCTACCAATCAAAGGTCAGTCGACCCTCCAAATCAACTCTCAAGACTGTTGCCATGTCATCAGCCACCCTCAATTGGCAACCCCTTCCTGAGTTCCATCAGATGTCTATATGTATTGCAGGCGGACCTAAGGGGCTTTGCATCTGAGTTGATCCTACATTAAGTCAGATCATCCTCAAGTAGTAGACTGGGCAGTTAGTTCCATTTAATCCCGATCAACTAGGGGCGAGTTGACCCTCCAAGTCAATCTCCCAGACTGCCATCACGTCATCAGCCACCCTCCAGCTCGCAACCCTTTTTTGGGTCCATCGGATGTGCGCTGGCATGTGACCAACACCTATAATGTTTGTGTGGGATAGTATTATCATATCTTGCACTTAATCTACGTACCGGCAGAAGACAAACTGTTTATAATTCATGCAAATTCTATCTCATTATGCTCACTTTCACTCTCAGGTCTCATAAAACTAAAATGGAGAAAAACTGAAGGTCCTTATGATTATTCTTATGCAATGTGGGTAATAGAGAAAATGGAATCAAGAAATTAAATAGGAATTGTGATGTGAAGCTGCTCAAGGTAGAGGAGAAAGAAATTTTCTTTATGTTGAAAGACAAAGTTAGTACTATATCAAAATCCTTTCTACCCCTGATTAGTCTTAAAATTCGGGTTTACTGGAAGGTAGTGAGTTGGGACACAGTAGAAGGGAAAGTGGGAATAGTCAGTAAAATAACTTGATAAAGAAAAATTGAAACCTAAAATAGGGTCATTGAAAAGGTGGCTTGTTCATTGATTGGTCTATATTTTCACAGTACATACTTGTATTTCTTCATCTTTTCAAATATGGCATGTAATTTATATAGATAGCAATTTACTCCACTCCATCGAGTATCCATTCTAATTTAACCCAAATAGGATGGGTTATACTGGACACATCTAGAGTTGATTGCAGGGATGGGTCTTCATTTTAAAGCTTGCAGCAAATTCCCACCTTGAACCAGACCTGATTATATATGGGCCTTGATAATTATGAGGATTATGATAATAGTGGAGAAAGAAATATTGTAATCGGTAAAAAGAAAAATTAAACATGCAAAAGGCTACAAGATAATGCTTGCTTGTTTCTTTTTTTGCTTTTAGTTGATTGCTTTTCTTAGTTCAAGGACTATTTGACTTTTTAAGGAAAAATACTTCTATTTGTTATTTCTATTATTTCTGAAAAATTTTGTGAAATGATGAGATTTATTTTTATATTATCTTTTATTTATCTGATTTATATTTTGAAAAATAACTTTTATAATTTTACCTACTCAAACCTGTTGCATTTTAAGGTGCATATGTGGCGGATATGGTTACGTGATTTTTAATTGTGGGGCAAATATAGATAATGTCTTACCCAACACATATCCGCCCCCTGCCATCCCCGAAAACTTGTGATTTTGCTTTTTCGATGTCCATTGATAAGTCCAAATAGATTAAAGTCCGGATGAAGCTAAATGTGGCAATTTGGGTGGATCGAGTCAAATATTGACCGGGTCGGATGCAAGTTGGTTCAACCCAAATTATTTATTAAACATGTCAAAATTTAAATTTTAAGCCGACTTATTTATTAAATAGGTGACTCAATCCAACCAACATAACTCATTTACTAGACAAATCAAATCAAGTCAAATGGGTTAAATAAGTTAGGTGGATTTTAATAGATTAAGTGGATTTAAACAGGTTGAATTCGTTAAACAGACCTTAAATGAGTCAAATAGATCAGGTCATGACTCGATCTAATTATTAAATACATCAAAAAAAGGTCAAACAGGTCAAAGATGTCACGCCCAATCCGGG
>KE504749.1:1258117-1268389 GCA_000441515.1 Elaeis oleifera | reverse complement strand
TTGCCCCGTGCCCCCCCCCACCGGCCCTCGCGGCCCAACCGCCAGCCCCACCACCCCCCACGGCCCTACGGCCCCACCCCTGCCCCGTTGCCCCTTCGTGGCCCACGGCCCCACCGCCCCTATCCCGCAACCCGACTCCGTTGGTCCCCGAGCCCCTCCCGACCCTACGGGCCCCACTCCAGCCCTACCAGCCCCCAGCCCGCAGCCTCGAGCCAGTTGCCCCGGCCCTGCCCCACCGCCCCTGCCCCACGATCCATCCCGCATTAGCGCGTCTGTGAGTATTCCTGTGAGTATTAGTGACGGCACTAGTGATGGCTAATGTTGTCTACTATTAATAACGATATTAGTGACAGCTAGCGCTGTCACTAAAAGTTAATTAAATATTTATTAATTAATTAATTAGATAATTAATTAATTAGATACACGAGACTTGGATTTGGGTATGCAGAGTGCTTGAATCGAGGGAAGATGCCAGACAGCATTGCAAACACAGAGTTTGGGCATATCCTATGTGTTCGGATCTCAGGTCACGGCTGGCATCCAAGGCATCTAGCCCTCACGCATCCATTGTGCTCAGGCTTATGGAAGGTGCCGGACAGCATTAATTATATGTTAATTTTAATAAAATTTATATTGCATGGAGCGATAGATCCGTCAGTTGATTGATGTATATATTCTAATGTATTCGTATATTTATTTATTTTATACGAGTAGAAAAATTATGTACATTGGCTAATTGATTGTCCACTATGGACAGTTTGAGAAATGCAAGTAACTCTATAGATCATTACAGTCATCAAACGATATGCTGAGGATTCGAAAAAAATTTTGAACAGTATTTTTTTTGTTCTCCTACATGGGAGAACTAAGAGAAATACTGTTGAAATTTTTTTGATCCCTATTGCACATCGTTTGATTACTGTAATGGACCTATAGAATTAATATATTTCTAAACAGGATAGGACCTATCTTTACTTATTAGTTGATGATAGGATGCATTTACTATGTAAGCCATCTTGAGTGATAAAAATAGTATTTAGCAATTATCTTGTATTTATATATATATAGAGTTCTTAGATAGTCTACCATGGATCGTAGTTGGATGGACTGTCGAGTAGTCGACGGAGAGATTTTTGCTGAGTACAGGGAGGGTGTAGAGACTTCTGTAATTTTATTTTGGAAATACGGCACTCTTACATTAAGGACGGGCTCATTGCCCTTGTAACAGATATGGCAATAGAAAAATATTTGATAGGGATACAATTACTATCCATTTGTATAAGAGTGGATTTATGCCCAACTATAAGTATTGATACATGCATGGAGAGATGTGGGAGAAAGTTATAAGGGTTAGAATCGAGCAAGACATGAACATAGATAGAATGGTGGATATGGTTATGGATGTGACTGGTCCTGAATTTAATTAGGATGTGGAAGATGATTCAGAAGCTGGCAGCGATAATTTCTACCATATGTTGAAAGATGCTGATGAACCACAATGGTCGAGATGTGAAATACTCAATGTACTATCAGCTGTGTCAAAATTGTTGAACTTGAAGGTCGAGTTTAATATGATGGTTAATTATTATGATAGGATGATAGCAATAATAAAAAATTTCTATCAAAAGATGAGAAACTTGTTGGGAGCTTCTATGCTACGAAGAAAATGATAAAAAGGTTGAGCATGGGATATGAGAAAATAGATGCATACCGTAATTGTTGCATGCTTTTCTATAAGAAGAACCAACATAAGAGCTCATATGGCATATGTGGTGCAAGCTAATTTAAGCTGAGATAAGAGGGTAGGAATCAGAAGGACATACCATACAAGGTTCTTCGATATCTTTTCCTCACTCCTAGACTTTAGAGGCTCTACTTGTCTAAGAGTACCATCGGACAGATGAGATGACATAAAGAAGGACCATGCAAGCATCCTAATGTGATGTGTCATCCATCAAACAGTGAGGCATGGAAGCAATTTGATGCTTGCCATCCTTTATTTGCTTAGGAATCATGCAATGTCTGGCTGGATCTACCTACGAATGATTTTACATCATTCGATGATACAGCAGCTCCTTATTCATGTTGGCCAGTCTTTATCACTTCATACAATCTGCCATCTGGGATGTGCATGAAAAAATATAGCATCTTTTTACACTAGTCATTCCTGAACCACGACATCCTGGTAGAAACATTAATGTACATCTAAGGCCTCTTGTTGATGAGCTGAAATTGTTATGGTATGATGGCATTCATACTTTTGATGTATCGAAGAAGCAAAATTTTATAATGAAGGCTGCGTCGATGTAGACCATTAACGAATTTTCTACTTATGGGATGCTGTCAGGATGGAGCACATATGGGAAGCTAGCATATCCCTATTGCATAGAGAATACAAAATCGTTTCAGCTTGAGTATGGTCGTAAGCCTGCTGGTTCGATTGTTATTGTTAATTCCTCCCGAGCATCATTCTTTTTGAAAGCGACAGGACAATTTCAGAAGGAATAAGATAGAGAAGGACCATACGCCCAGCACCTCAGCAGTATGGAAGTGTTTTAGAGGGTATCCTAATTGGATGGAGTCCCATATGGCATTGAATTTGACAAGCAGAAGCCTCGGGGGTTCGGTATAACTCATAACTGGGTGAAGCGAAGCATCTTTAGAATTGCCTTACTGGTCCATCAATTTGATCCATCATAATCTTGATGTTATGTATTCAATAATGTTTTCTACACTGTTATGGATGTGAAGGGCGAGATGAAGGGCTATCCTAAGGCTCGAGCAGATATGAATAACGTATGCAAGCGTTCTCTATTAGAGCTGGTTGAGGTATCATCTGAAAAATTTTTGAAGCCGAAAGCATCTTATATCTTAACAAGGGAGCAGTTGAAAGATGTTTGCGAATGGTATAAGAGCCTTAAATTTTAAATGGTTATACAAGTAATCTAGCTCGGTGCATCAATGTCAAAGATTACAGATTTTATGAGCTAAAGAGCCATGACTGCCATATATTCATGCAACGATTACTCCCATTAGCTTGGCGTGATCTTCTTCCCAACTCCATATGGAGTTTTTTGATCGAGCTTATCCTTCTATTCAGAGATATTTATGCTACCGAACTATCCATCGATCACATCTCCAATCTTGAGGCTAGTAATATAGAGACCATATGCAAGTTGGAGAAGATATTTTCTCCCAGCTTCTTTAACTCTATGGAGCACCTCATGATTCATCTGATATATGAAGCTAGGATGGGGGTTCTGACAGAGGGCCCGACAGAATCGGACTGCCTAATAGAATCCGATCAAGCACACGGGCGGCTCGATCAGCACACATGTTATGGCCGACAAACTAATAGAAAATCTGTACCAAAATTCTTCACTAGAATTGTAAAAACTCTTATATGCATATTTTAATTAATTTAATTTTATTATTTACTTATTGTAGATACGATAGCTAGGTCGTCCACCAGACCAGCTGTAGTTATGGGAGGCCACACGCTAGTCCAGGAGAATCGGTGACTTTATAGATTTTACTTCATCATAGATCGTGGTAAGAATTTTAAATTTATTTACTAATTAAGATGTTATAAAATCTAATTTTATATTAGAACTAATATATTTTTGAACTGTGCAGATGCGTTACATAGAATACGTTGCTGAGAGGAACAGCGATGACCCATCTTCTCATCCCTCCTTGACCTTGAGGGATGGCTCAACACCATCGGAGGGTGAGTAGGAGGCGAATCATAGGATTCGGCCATAGCTTCGACCCTCCACCGATTCAATATCCTTTGGCACCCTCACAGGCCTTGACGTCCCAGACTTGGAGGAGGTCGTGCAGAGGCTTTCGAGCCAGCGACCTCAGAACCTCTTAGATGCCATCCGTGATATGGTCGTGGAGCTTCTCTAAGACCCGCAGTTGTGTGATCGACTGGGCTCATCATCCCAACCATCACATCTAGTAGTTATTTACTAAATACTTTTATTTATTTAAGTTTTCATATTTAGAAGCTTCATATAAAAGGTTTGAATCTAAAAAGAGATATAGGGGTTAAAATTAATTTAACCATCCAATCGATGGATCGAAGGTGTCTATAGCTCCGTATCATTGAATAGAATGTGTAGGAATAATCTATTCGAGAATCAGAGGAGTGTATCGAAAGATACGCCTCCATATCGAAACTTACTAATATTAATTATTTTTTATTACAGGATGCTGGGACATCCGACTCTCATCCACCAGCTGCTGGAGAAAAGCAAGAGGAGGAGGAGGCAGACGACGATGAGGATCAGATCTGATTTTTTTTTATGCATTATATTTTTTTGATACTGATTGTAAAAAAATTATATAATTTATATTTTAATATAATATAATTAATTTTAATTTTGATTGTCAGATTATCTTGAGATTTTAATTATAACAGATATTAGAAACCATAATTCATTGTGATTAATTAAAATAAATTTAAAAATATTTTATTAATTTTTTAAAAATAAATTAATTAATAGAGATGGTATTAGCGATGAAAAATACCATCGCTAATACTTATTAGTGACGGCATTAGCGATGATATCGCCATCTCTAATATTTTTTTAAAAAAAATTTACTTAATTTAAAATTAAAAAATTAATGATGGTATTGTTTGTCGCTAATAATTATTATCGATAGCATTAGTCATGAAAACATCGTTGCTAATATTTTTTTTAAATTAATTTAAAATTAAAAATAATTAGTGACAGAGTTCTTCTGTTGCTAATAGTCATATTAGCGAGATGATATTTTTCATTGCTAATAAAGGTATTTAGCGATAATATTTTTCAGATTGATTGTTACGATAGAATTAGCAACAGTGACATTATTAGCTACAGTTAGTGGACTATTAGCGATGGCAAACAATCATCGCTAATCGTCCGAATTCTTGTAGTGCGATCTCACTTCGAGTTTGAAATCCACCCCCAATGGCACCTCCACTCTACTCTTGCTTTTGCACCCCAGTTATCCTCTCGTTGTAACCTGAGGGAGGAGGATCAGTGACGGTGCTCTTTCTCTGATGAAGATTTGACTCCAGGCTATTTTCCTAGATCCAGAAAATCATGTCGGGAGGAAGAGCTCAAGAAGAAGGTCCAAGATATCAAGCATTGTCTCAGCAAGATCAGGAGTAGGACTCACCAAAATCACGATGGCCTCAACTTCAACTCTCAACCCCCTTCTCTCAAGCTATTCTGAGGAAACTGATTTTGAGTCAATTCAAAATGCCTCAGGTGAAGCTGTACAATATCTTCTTGAACCCCTCGATCATCTGAAGGGTTATATGATCCTCATGATGTGTAGGGTGCTTTGGATGCTCTCATTTATCTTACTTTCCTAGCTACCCTCAAGACATCGGCACGGGCGTGGTGCTCAGGACTCCATTTGGAGTCCATCTATTCGTTTGAACAGCCTGAAAGGTTGTTTGTCACTCACTTCAATAGCAATAGAGCTCAGCTGAAGAATACTGACAGCCTCTTTTCCATCCAGAAAGAAGAGGATGAGTCACCACATAGCTATGTGGCATATTTCAATGTTGCCACGTTAGAAGTATGCAACCTCAATGAGTCGGTAGCAATATTGGTGCTCAAACGAAGTCTGCAAAATAAGCATCTTATCTTCTCCCTTGATAAAATCTTTTTGGGGATTATGCCAATCTGCTTGCTCGAGCTTAGAAATACGCACAGGCAGAAGAAGCCAAATAGCATGGAAACAGGTGGAAGAAAAAAAGATCCCAAGTAAGAAGCAAGGTCAAAAAGATCCTTAGATAATCTGAGCAGAAAGAAAATCTTCTCAACCATTGAAGAATCATAGGCTAAGAAGCCCATCTCGATGATTTAACAATTATACCCCATGCTCGCTCCTCAGGCCTAAGTTCTGATGGAGATAGAAGGCCAGAAGTATCTTCGATGGCCTAAACCAATGAAGGCACCTCTAGAGAGAATGAGCAAGAGAAAGTACTGCCGCTTTCATGTGACCACGATCATGATACTGACAAATTCCTCTAGCTTAAAGATAAAATTGAGGTCTTAATCTGAAGAAGCTATCACGACAAGTATGATCGGGAGTTATTTAATCGAGCATCTGAAGAGCCACAATGGCACCAGCCTGATGAGAAGAACAATAGCAGTCGACCCACAGCTGGTGTCATTAATATGATTTTTGGCTTCGTCGGTGGCAGTGGGTGGAGGGTCAAATTGAGGGGCGAAGAGACAGTGTATAGGGGATATTATTTCTTTCTCTAATAATACCCCCAAGAGGTGCAGACCTCTCATGATAATGCTATCATCATATCAATGATGATAGCAAACTATGATATAAAAAAATTTAGTTGATAATGAAAGCTCAGTTGATGCGTTGTTTATGATGCTTTCCAAAAATGAAATTGCCCACTAACCAATTGAGAAAAGTCAACACTCTCCTAGTCAGATTTTCTAGAAACTCTGTGACTATAGAGGGCAAGATAACGCTTCCAATGATTACTATATAGGAGCCTCGAAGTAGGACCATGCAATTAATTAACCTTCCTAGTTGTTCAGATCCCCTCTGCTTATAATGCAATTCTTAGGTAATCCAGATTGAGCACCTTGCAAGCTATAGTCTCCATGTACCACTTGTAAAGTTTCTGACCAAAAATGGGGTCGGTGAAGTATGAGGAGATCAAATACTGGCTCATCAATGCCTTTTGGCAACAATAAAGGGGAAGCATCTAGTGAAAGTTCTACTAATTGAAGACCGCAAGTAGTTAAAGCAAGCCTAAGGTGAACCAGTCGAGCAACGTGTTGTAGTCCTACTCAGCGATGATCCGAGCAAGACCATTTAGCTTGGAGTATAGTTGGCCCTAGACCTTAGAGATCGGCTAATGGCGTTACTATGTGCTCATGATGATGTCTTCTCTTAGTTAGCATCAGGCATGCCAGGCATACCTTCTAATATTATTGTTTACAGATTGAATGTGGACCTAAGCCATCACCCTATTTGATAGAAAAAAGGAGCTTCATCCCAAAGTGACAATGGGCAATTGAGGAGGTCAACAAGCTTCTGACAATGGGATTCATCAGATCGCCAGGGTGCATCTGAAAATTTTTATTCTAGCAGTAATATAACTCTTTATGTTTACATGATATGCAGCGAAATAGGGATCAAATCCTCAAAGATTGCTTGAATCAGATGCCTCGCGAGGCCTGAAAGTATAGGCTCTCTACTTCGCTCGCACGCCAAGCCCCATAGGAAAGCGAGATGATGTTCTTTACACCAATCCTTCAAAAGGGATGCAAGGGAGGAATATGATCTGATCACCAAGCCTTGGGAAGGCTTGAGAGGGAGTCCACACACCAAGAAAATCAGCACCAAGAAGTCCCCATGCTAGGAAGAAAGGACTCCTCCTTTCTTATTGTCGCACACCTTCTCACAACTCACAATGAAAAGGAATTATTTGTCGCACAAAATCTTTCTTATCCACTGGTTGGTTGTGGTCCACCCCTTAAATAGATTAGGAATCCATGATCCAATCAAAGACTAGGTTGGTAAGGTGTCCTGATGTTAGCCAAAGAAGAGTCCTACATGAGAAAGGAGAGTGCCCAAGATACCTCATGCAAACCCTTCACGCACATGCATCTTATGGTGGATATTATTAGCACTCCATCTTCTTTTGGTCGGCTCTCATGAGAGAGAGTCCCAAGCAATTGGGACTCTAAGGATCTAATCCTATTTGGGTCCAATCTGAGTCCAATTCGAATCTGATTCGAACCGGATTCGAACCAAACTCGAAGAGCCTGTCAAGCCCAATCTAATTGAGATTCTGATCTAAGTCTAACTTAATTTTAAATCCAACTAAGCCTTAATAAATTAGATCTAATCTAAATTAATTAGGACATAAATTCAATCTCTCATAAATTCTTTGGATCTTTGATTATAACAGTATCATCCCTGAAATTAAACTTGAACCTCATGTCCAGTGCTAGTTAGACATAGTCAATTGTTTAATCTCATATGATCTCTAAATTAATTCTTAATTAAGCTAATCTATTTATTCAATCAAGTCATATACTTCCAAATTGAATGCATAGACTTAGGTCAATACTTTCTACGTTGTTTGACTTTGTGCGTGACTCCACAGGTTCGAATATTAAGTCGGTAGTATATGAATAATTTTATGTACTAATTGAAGTTACCATTTAGTAATAATTTTTGACGTCTGGATTGATCGAATATTTACAAGATAATATTCAAGAATCTATGCATATGATTTTCACATAATTCATTTTTTGACCCTAAATGCTAGGACAACTTAGGGTTTAACTATCAACCCTGAATGTGTCATCCACATTGTATTCCAATCTTTCAAATCCATCATATAGATTATCCTGATCAAGATTTTACTAAATTGAAATACAACGATGCATTAACTCTTAAAATTTGAAAAGATCAATCCCATCTTGATCCACATACAGACTTCGTAAGTACTTGACTGTAAGCAGTAGCCTTCCATTACTGTATTAAAATATAGATAGTCCGACATCAAAGCACAGTGAGTTGCTTATAAGTCACTATATTGATCTCAGATCTGAAGGATACTTATCCATATACTTCGCGAGCTACTCTTGATAGCAAAGCGCTTAGTAGGTGAGTCACTTGTTCAGTGACAATATACTCCTACATCTTATATGTATGCCATATCAGTGTCTCTATACTCCTTGGTTAAGAAGACAACCAACTTATATGACACACAATGATCTACACTTGATAGATATCATCGTTCTTTAATGACGTATCATTTGATTACGAATATGGTTTAAAAATTATTCGATAAATCCTCCTTTATCGATTGTATTATAGTTTTAAGGACTTCATCACAACATAAGAGTTCTAATAAGAAAGATATAACTTTATAATGAAAATATCAAATAATTTTATTCATTGATAAATAATTCATATATAAATTATAAAAGAAGCATAATCATCCAAATGATTAACTTTAGGATACATTTCTTAACAACTCTCACTTGGACTAAACCAATCGGGACAGTATCTTATACCCAACTTTCACTTGTGATCATTAAACTCTTTGATCTTGAGAGTTTTAGTGAAGGGTCGGTCAGTTTTTTTTTTCATCGATCTTCTGAAGCTCGACGTCATCTAGATCCATGATTTCATGTACAAGATGATAGCGATGCAAATATGCTTGATTCTCTAGTATGACTTTAATTCTTTCGCTTGAGCTATGGCTCCAGTGCTGTCGCAGTACAGCAGAATAGGGCCATCAACGGAGGGTGTCACTCCAAGCTCGATGATAAACTTCTGCAATCAGATTGCCTCCTTTGCAGCATCGATGCCATAATGTATTCCATTTCGCATACTGAATCAGCCACAGTATGTTGCTTGGAACTCTTCTAGCAAATTACTCCTTCATTTAAGGTAAATACGTAGTCCGACATGCTTCTGCTGTCATCATGGTCTGATTAAAATTAAAATCAGTATATCCCAAAAGTTTCAAGTCAGTATCTCCATAAATACGTCATTGATCCTTAGTATTTCTCAAATACATAAGGATTGTCTTCACAACCTTTCAATAATTTTCATCCGAATCAGACTAGTATCTACTCACTATCTCTAGTGAATAGGCTACATCTGATCTCGTACACGTCATGACGTACATGATAGACCCTACTACTGAAGTATATGAGATTCTATTCATATGCTCTCTCTTCTAAGAGATTGTCAGATAATCTTTCTTAGAGAGAGTAATTCCATGGCCTATCGAGAGATAGTCCTTCTTGAAATTTTTCATGTTGAATCGTTTCAACATGATATTGATGTACGTAGATTGGAACAATCCAAGCAACCTTTCAGATCTATTTTATAAATCTTCATCTCTAGGATGTAGAATGCTTCTTCCAAATCCTTCATGGAGAATTATGATGACAGCTACAGCTTTACACTTTGCAAAACTGGGATGTCATTTTCTATTAACGGTATGTCATCTATACATAGTATAAGAAAGATGACTACATAATCGTTAGCCCATTTGTAGATATAAGGCTCTTCTCCATTCTTAACGAAGTCATATATTTGATCATCTTATCAAAATGCATGTTCCAACTCCTAAATGTCTGCTTCAGTCCATATATGGACATATTTAGCTTGCACACCTTAGATTCGTTTGTATATGTGAACCCTTCAGATTGTATCATATATACCTTTTCTTCCAGCTCCTCATTAAGAAAAATGATTTTGACATCC
>KE504749.1:1246958-1258097 GCA_000441515.1 Elaeis oleifera | reverse complement strand
CAAAATACATGTTCCAACTCCGAGATGCCTGCTTAAGTCTATAAATGGACCTCTAAACCTTGCACACCTTAGACTCATCTGTGGATATAAAATCTTCAGATTGTATCATATACACCTCTTCTTCCAGCTCCCCATTTAAGAAGATTATTTCACATCCATTGTCAGATTCATAGTCCAGATGTGCTGCTATCACAAGCATGATCCGAATGGACTAAAGTATTGCCACAAGAGAAACGTCTCATCATAGTCAATACCATAATGCTGACAGTAATCCTTGGCAACTAGACGAACTTTATAGGTCTCCACCTTTCCATCCGCTCCTTTTTTCTTTAAAATCTACTTTCATCCTATGGGTTTAATCCCTTTGGATGGATCAACTAGTGTCCATATACCATTGATCTCTATGGACTTCATCTCAGATTTCATGATCTCAAGCCATTTCTGAGAGTCGAACCTTTGCATGGCATCCATATAGGTGATTGGATCCTCGTCGTTCTCATCTAGTTTGACAGGATCACCATCCTGGATCAAAAAATCGTAGTATCTGTCTGGTTGATGCGGTACTCTATCGGATCTCCTTAATGGTGCCTCTACAGGCTCCAGATTTGATCCTTCAATCAAATTCAATTCTGTATGTGCCGATTTTTTACCTCACAAACTTCACCAAGTTCGATTTTAGTAGCATTAGTTCTTTCCTAAAGAACTCTCTTTCCAAAAGACTATCATGTTGCTGACGAATACCTTTTATTCTTCAGCGAGGTAGAAGTAGTACCCTTTAATTTCTTTGGATACCCTATGAACAAGCATTTATCGGACCTAGATCTAAGCTTGTCTATCTTTAAATGCTTGGCATAAGCTAGATACCTCCAAATCTTAAGGTGTGTGAGCACCGACTTATGCCTTGTCCATATCTCATATGGAGTTTTATTGACAGACTTGCTCGAGACCTTGTTAAGTATATAGCAGGCAGTATCAAGAGCGTATCCCCAAAAAGAGATTGGTAGAGTAGCAAAGTCTATTATGGATCGAATCATATCTAATAGGATTCGATTTCTTCTTTCAAACATCCCATTATATTGTGGTGTTCTAGGAGGGATCCATTGTGAGAGAATCTTATTCTCCCCTAGATATGTCAGAAAATTACTGATGAGGTATTCACCTCCTCAGTCTAATTGAAGAGTTTTAATATTCTTCTCGGTCTATTTTTCTATTTCATTACAAAATCGCTTGAACATTTCAAATGATTCAAATTTGTGCTTCATAAAGTAGACGTATCCATACCTCGATAGATTGTTTGTAAATATAATAAAGTAATAGTATCCTCCTCTGGTACCTATGTTTATAAGTCCACATACATCACTATATACTAGACTTAGAACATCACTGGCTCATTCTTCTTTTTCTTAAAAGATAATTTGATCATCTTACCAAGAAGACAGGATTCACAGATCGATAATGATTCACAATCATCAATATCAAGGATATCCTCTTTTGTTAACCTATCTATCCTATTTTATTTACATAATCCAGCCTACAATGCCAAAGATAGGTTTTACTAACATTATCTAACTTTGGGCATTTGTTTGATGTATATATTACACTAACATTCTGTGATAATAAGTATATACTATATTTCAATTATTCACACATAATTATAATATCATTCATATTGATATCATAAAATCATCTTTATTAAAATTAAACCAATTTGACCCAAAGGCTTACAGAGATAACATTTATCATAAAGATGGATAATAATGACACTCATCTAATATGACACTACAAGACTTGAAATAAACTGCATAGTTTCTAAAGCTAGAATTGGAACAAGATTTTCATCTCCAACATTCAGAAATCGCTCATCTTCTCTAAACTTCCTACTGACCTGTAGTCCCTGTAATAAATTGTAAATATTAATCAGACTTTCGATATCCAATACCCAAGTAGTCGTATCACAAAGAGAGAAATTACAAAGAGTTATCATATAAGTACCTTATAAAGTAACTGATTGCTTATTTCTCTTGTTCTTCTATCTGTTTGGGTCAAGAAAACTATATATTCAAGATAATTTTTTTTCAATGATCCAACTTCTTGTAAAAGAAGCATTCTGTCTGACTCTTGTTGATTTTTGACTTTTTGCTCTGCTTAAGTTTTAGATCGACGATATGATTTTTTTGCATCTTCTTCTTCTTTTCTTTCTTAGAGGATCGACGACCTACAAATGATCATCCCACTACATACACCGGCTCCTAGAGCTGATGGTCCTTCTCGAATATCGGCAACAGCCCTAGCAAATCATGAGAGTTTATTGTAGGCTTGGTCATTCCATAATGACTCAAGAAGGGTAGGTAGGATTTTGGTAGCGAGTTCAGGATAGCATCCTTACCCAATTATTCATGTAACGAAAAGCCAAGTTTACTTAAATATTCAATCTACTCAATCATGTATAATACATGATCAGTGACTGATGTCTCCTCTCGCATATGGGTATTGAATACGATGTAAGAGATTTTATGTCATTCTGTATCCTCAGAGATGTCGAAGGACTCATTCAACATTTGAATCATATCCTTGGGTTGCGTATCTTCGAACTTATAGCTAAGTTCATCATTCATGGCTATCCTCATAATACAATGGACTATTGTGTGCGGTCACAGATCCACTTCAAATAAGTATCTCTCATCACATGGGGTGCATTGGCAGTAGGTTCTTCGAGTGCAAGATCCGTAAACATGTACAGGATCCTCTCATGCTTTAGGATGATCTTTAATTTCGATACTAGCTATCGAAGTTCGGTCCAATAAGCTTGTCACTATCCAACAGTGATCGGAGCGATAGGGTATTGGCCATAGCTGAAAAAAATCAAAAACCTATTAGTATATGAATTATTTTAATCTTAAAGATATGAACTTTAATTTAAAGATCCTTCCACTATTTTATACGAATTGATAGCCTCTACCTTCAATTCGAAGAATTATATTAATCTCTTAGCGGATGCTAGAATCTATACAGATTGTATTTGGGCCCGAGTGTGGCTCGACCAACCCTAATACATCTATGAGTAGGTTCTTAACCAATTATTTCTCTAAACAATTTCTAGCAATTAGGTTTTGCCCCAAGTATCTCTTCAGCAAGCGTATGATGCCTCCATTAAAAATCTTTATTAGATCTGACCATTAATATGACAACACCAAGTGCATCTAATAAATAGATATGCAGGCCCGAGTGTGGCTTGGCCAACCTGATCATTGATCTAAAAGACACACTAAGATAGTCATACGATGAATGATAATTTCAACACCTAATAGACACCAAACGTGTGGCGCCTCTAATGCCTATTTAGATTATTGGACTCATTATTATACATGTTAATGAGAGGCTATGAACTAATTATCCCTATAATTATATCATTTTAAGGACCTAATAATTTAGAAAATTTGATTTAATGGTTTAAGAATAAAGAAGAAATTGACCTGCAAGTCGTAAATCCTCCCACTGACTTCACCATGTCATGAAGAGGAAAATTTTTGAATTAATTTGAATCTTGAGATAAACTATACAATCCATTCCAAACCCAATACTAACTTATCCGAATCGGAACTCATCCCAACTCCCGAGTCTCTCTCAGATGCTCGCTTAAAAGTTAAACAAAGGACGCTCTCTCCATCCCTATTCTCTCCTCTCTCCGTCTCCCAAGCTTCTTCCCCGTTCCCGATCAACTCTTCTCTCCGACGAATGGTGACGACCGACAACAGTGAGGTGGCGACTTTGGCATGCAGCACGTGCTCAATGCTTCATCTCAGGATATGTGCTTCTCTAAAACAATGAAACCCGCCTACCCTCCTTCATCGCTGACTTGTCAAACACTGCCGCCGCCACCGTCCTCCACCCTAACCTTAAGTCACGGACCTTCTCTAAGGGAATGTTTGGTTCGTAACCAAAATCAGAATAGGAATGGAAATCGGAATGGTTTGGAATCGGAATCAAAATGGCCAAATCTCTCAAAGCGTTTGGTTATGACTGGAATCGGAATTGGAATGAAAAATTGAATCCATAAAGGAGAATTGGGATTGAGTTCTATATAGATTGATCCATTCCCATTCCATCCTAAAATCAGAATCGGAATGAGACTCCTTCCAACCAAACGGTTGGAATGGGAGTCACCCATTCCGATTTCGATTCTAATTCCAGACCCCCAATCTCTTTCCAACCAAATACCTCCTAAGTCACCTATGGATGGTCTCCGTATGCTCTGTAAGAACCCCTAAAATATGAAATACCCACATAAGAGTTTCTGAGAGAGGGGAAAAGGGAGGAGACTTGGTCTTTGGACATGGAGAAGATCAACAAGGAGGAGATGAGGTGACCGTGACATAGGAGAGGGAAAGAGGGAAGAGGGGATAAGCTTGCCGGAGCCAATAGAGACAAAGCCGAGTAAGGAGTGGAGACGTTTCCCCACAAAACCCGAGAGGTTTTTGCTTCCTTTCTTTGGTTCGTTCTGTTCGGTGGGGAGTACTGTCTCAGAAACAACAACGCCATCAAGTGCCAACTACCAGTTGGACTTCATCTCCACTTCCACCGTATATGCCTTGTACTATATTGATATAACATTTAACAGAAGATTAGAATCAGTCTTATGATTCCTTGTGTAAATTCTTGCATTCTTCTTGTTCATAAAGAATAATTGTACAATTGAATAGAGAAGAACTTAGACCAGTTAATTACACGATCATGGAATTCCTTGTGTGTCTAGAGATTGTTTCTCCATCCAACGCAATGAAGGTAATGGATTATGTAGCATGTTAAATGGTGACAGCCCCACAACTGGGGCTACAAGTTATAGGTAGGATTATTCTCCACATGTTACATAGGGTGGTCACAGGATTCTTACCAAGAAGAACACATTCTCATGAATTTGCATTCCATCATAATCCATAATATTATGGAATGTGATGCAACTTTAGATAATATTATGGATTTTCTGGGGATTTAGTGCAACATTAGCAAATAATATGTTGATGTTCATATTTATTCCTTCACGTAAGATATTTGATAGGAACAATGGATCACTTATTTTATCTTTCTATCATATTTAATTGCATTTCATGCTTATACATTTTCATTTAATTCTATGCAAAATAGGTTAATGTCCAGTTCAGTAGCTGCAGTTTACTTTATATTTGAACTGATGGGCCAATTTCACTGCTGGTGGAACTTTGTTGTCTGGGAAGGGCTGGTGATCATTTGACTCTGCTTTATTGGCGGAAAGCATTTTTTTGTCCCCTGCAACTAAAAAGACCCACCTTCCTGCTGGCTTTGATGTTTAAACAAGACCTGTCCTGTGGTTTTGTAGATTGTTATCTGTTTTATTTTATTTATTTGCATGGTACGAACTAAAGAAACGTCATGGTAAGAACTCACTAGCTGGCAATCTCAACCTGCATAGTTTTCTGCAGAAATCTGGAACCTCTGCTGCTCATCTTTCATTAAAGACAAACTTTTCTGATTATTCTAATGATTGAAGCCAAAAAAAACCCAAATGTGTACGTAGTAAATAGTGAGCCTTTGTATAATAACATCTAATTAAATTTTTTTTATCAAGAATCTATCTGATCGGTAGATGGTGATATTAACATTTGTATGATGCTGTCGATATGTTGGGACGGTAGCAATTTTTGTTATTATTTATATTTTTTTATTATATTTTCTTATAGCCCAGGTCCGAATAGATCAGATCCGAACCGAATTCATATTTCATAATTTGGAGTTGGGTTATGCATGGATCTGATTCGACCCAAATAACCTATTGGGTAAAAAAAATTTATCATGGATCCGATCTCACCTGATCCAATCCTCTATCAAACTAGGCTTGGGTCCAGTATTTAGATTCAATCAAAAAAATGGATCGAATCAGGATTGCTCATGATCCAATCTGATCCGACCCATTTACACCCCTAATCTTAGTCCTCTTTTTTCTGATGCAAATTAGTTGAAGTCTTAATTTGGCAAATGTTTTACCTCTAAGAAACAGTTCTATAGAAGCTAACTTTAATTTCCAATAACTATGAACCACCTTAGGTCAATGCTAGGCAATTGATAATGGTTTCAAGGCGTTTCTCATGCACATATAATTTTTTTATAGACAACAAAAACCTTGTGGAATTTTATCAAAAATAAAACCTTGCAGAACTATCATCAAGGAAAAAAGAACTACCAAGAAAAATAAAATCCTAAGCAAAGAACTTACATAACCACATCTGCATCCACTTTTTAAATGGGATAAATTTTAACAATAGATCAAATTCTAAGATTAACATACTGATGCAAGGAAAATTCTCAGTTAGATTATACATATAAATTTCAGCAAAGATGGTGACAAGTGAACTGGACAGCAATTCAAGCAACCTCACAATTGGGATAACCTATTTCCTCATCCCCTATCAAAACCAAATACAACCAATCATCACCATAGAACCCAAGACAAGCTAAGACCTTCCAACCAATTTTCTTGCAGTTTATGAATCAAAATTCCATCTTTCACCAAGTTCCGAGTTAAAGTTGCGATTTTGATATAGAAAAACGAAATTATGGCTATAGAACCCGACGCCGATGGATATAAATTAAGATGGGAGGTGGAGGAGAAGATGGTCTACCCCAGCCATAGCGACAAGCCGGCCATGATGCCCATGCACTTTGGCATCTCATCCATTAGATGGTCTACAACTCGAAGGCGTACGATAGGAGCACCGATGCATGTGATCGGCAGCCTTCATTGCCTCCTCCCCACCGCCAAACTCAGCTTAATTCCCTGCCGCTGCATGTTCACCTCTTTGTTCCAAGTATTAAATGTATTCAAACTATTGGAAATTTGATTAGAGACGGAGGAATAGAGGAATTAAGAAATAATGGCGCCATGGGGTGGAGATGAAGCAGATTCGATTCTCTTTCCCTCTCTATAAATGTACATGTGGCTGTTCTCTACGCATTTTCTACATGATGCTATGGATCATGTGATCTATTTCTTAGTTGATCATGTCCATCCAATTGATGAGATTTATGTTCCCGTTGTCTGCTGATCATCGAGTTGCGGGATCAGCTGGGTTAGGATAGCCGTCCCTCTAGTCTTCTGCTTTACTAGAGCACCATAAGCATGAGTTTTTCATGAAGTGGCGAAATTCTCTGTACTTAGCTGGTTCTGGTCAAAATTTTTCGTTCTTAGATTTTGTTGGTCTGGATGAATTTTAACTTGTTTTGGGTCATAAATGAAAAATATTATGATCTATTGTTTATTTTTTCTTTTGATAAGATGGAAATGTTCATAATGAATACAACTAAAAAATCAAAGTAAAGAATCTCCCGAAAAGCTAAAGTGGTTGTCTCACATTAGTCCATACCGTCTCACCAATATGTTCTACCACATAAGATGCCATTCAGTTAACAGTGCGGTTAGCCTTGCGATATACGTGATGAATGTTGATAGAGAGGCATCCATTCATTCACATGCGAAATATCTAAAAAGAGAGTGAGATATCTCTCCAATGATTGTTGTCGAAGCCAAACAATCATAGTGGCTGAATCCTCCTCAACCACCGGCTTCCCTGATCCAAGTGTCAATCTAGTGAAAGTGATGCTAGCCCAAATCACCTATAGCTCGACCATCACAATAATGTTTCCGATAAGATGATATCCACCCGCAACCACAAACTTGGTGTTCGGTCCACGAGCCATGAAACATGCGCCTCTGTTGCTTCCTCACGCTATCATTGAAGTTGACCATAAAAAATCTAGATGATGGGGCTTTCAAGTAATAAATACCAATCGAGATGCTGTCGGAGCATCCAGGGAGTCCCAGGTGTCTTGAGTCCTCAAGGTTGAATCAATCAATAAGCATCGCATGATCTCCGCTGCCTGAATTATCGCCCTCTTCAGTGTAAATCTTACCCACTATTATGTCGCCTCAAACAAACCTCTATTCATGGCCAGCCAGATATCATAAGCAAAGATTATTAATTATTTCAATGTTTAGAAAATTCTGCAGCAACTAGATTTTAAAAATTATGTTGGATTAGAAGATAGATTTGAAGAGATGGTTCGGATAGAATAAAGATGAATAGGGCCAAGCAGCAACTATAGGTAGATCAAATTGGATTTAAATGTGGCCAAACAATAATTAGATCCAGATGTATCTTGCCTACGAGCACATTTCGATGCATTTTTTCCATCATCATGTCACTTAAAGTTTGAAATAGTAAAATTAAATTAGTTTCTAGAAGCCAGACCCACCCATGGGTCTAGCTATAGTTTAACAATCCGGATATGATGATGGAAAAGATAAATAATATAATTTTAGCTTAGCGCGGGTTAACCCTGCCCTTTGCCCTTTTACCAATTTACCCCTAATACTTTTTAGTAGTAGGAAAATCTCAGTTTACCACACTAACATGCTCCAACGTAGCAATGCAACACAGCTAGCCAGGCCGTAAGAAGACTACTTGGTGGGCCCAACTTCCGCAATGAAGAATACTTTCGCATACCACACGATGGGAGATTGCCTTGCAACAAAATTTTACTCTTTACCTTATTATTGCTTGCGAAAATACTTTTAAATCACAGCCATCCCCTTTGTGTGGACCCCATCTAGAGGGGTGATTCGAGAATCGAGGGTGTGCAGTGATCTCCAGGGCACACTTAATCATGCAGTTGCCTTAAGTTCGGATGAAACCCTAGCAGTCAAATAAAGCTAGGGCTGAAATTAGGCTCGGGCCGACCCAAGGCCCATCGGGCTAGGCTGGGCTTCGAGCTGCGTCCGCAACAATTAAGGCCGGGCTTGGACCTAAATAAAGGATCTATTTATCTTTCGGGCTAGGCTCGGGCATATCTTTGGTCCAGCCCAGACCCGAGCCCAAATTTGGGCCTGATCAATGCTCGAGTATCTAGCCTAAATTATCTTCTCCATCTTTTCCCATTGTCAACCATTCCAGCACAATCCATGATGGCAGGGGAAAGCTGTTGGTGTGGAGGTGGGCAGAGATGGGAGACTTGGTGGCGAAGAGGAAGACGGTGTCTGATTTTCATTCTGATTTTTTTCAATAGATTTTATCCTGAAGAAATTTCAGATGCCGCAGCAGCATGGCTGATACGGCATATCCGACAACTATCCTATTCGTGCTGGGTGACTGCTCCATCAACTGTGGTGACAACACCTTCTTCTATCCCCTCCTACCCCTCAACTTCTCCTCGACCTTCTGCAATGATTCCCACCACCATCTCCTCGCTAATCTCATCAGTACCCATCCTTCTTTAATTACTTTTTCTAAGCTTCTTGATCAAAACCCCAAGATTTGATCTCATCGCAAGAATTAGGGCTTATTCCCTAACAAAGGGACTGCTTCGAAGCTTTCTGATCCAGGTGTTGCAGCCTAGTGGATGGGGCTGCCGTCGATCCTGCCGTTCTACGATCTGAATGAGACAGTAGTGGCGATGATGCGCGGCGTCAACTTCGGTTCAACTTCAGCGACAATTGTCTCCGACGTACTCGTTGGCTAGCGGTGCAGCTACAATCGCTTTTCTTCCAGAGCCTTAGCCAACAGATCCGCCAAGTGTTCGAGATCCTCCAAGTCCTCCAACTCGAGCTCGACACCTCTGCCGCTCGCCGCACTGCCTCATCCGCCCTCTTTATCCTCTCCTTTGGCAAGGAAGACCATGCTGCCCTCTTCTCCCATGGCTCCAAATATAATCGCCTCACCCCCAAGTACAGACAGTGCAAATTTGCCCCCAAGTATGTACCCAAGATGGAGGGTCTGGTAGCTGACAATGATGGCACTAGGACGTACTCATAGTGGTAGGAGAGGAGGAAGACCGGAAGAAAGAGCACCAGGGTAGAATGGGAGGAGGTGCGGGGTTTGGGTGGAGTGAACAAGGAGAAAGTCATGGGGTCGGCCGAGGTTGGGCTCAGGCTCAATCTCGATTTTGGGGTCGGTCTGGTTGAGTTCGGATCGAATTCGAATTTGATCTCGGACTAAGCTCGGGTCTTAAATTTTAAATATTTTCAAGTCTAAGCTCGATCTAAAATTTGAAAAAAATATTTTAGACCGAGCTCGGATAGGAGTATAGCACGGCCCATTTCCAACCCTAAATAGAGCTGCTTGCAAAGAACAGTCCGAAGGGTAAGATGATACCTTTTGATTAGAATAAGTGATTTCATGGAGTTACAAAATGCGTGCACGCCCACTTTCTATAGTTGAGGATGGATGGTGGAGATTGAAAACCTGCCATCCAACAACAATGGTTGAGAAATCACAACGTGTCTAAAATCTATTGTGGAGCCTGCCACTTGCCATTTAGCATAACAAATTCAGCTTTTTTACATGACCAAAGTACCCCTCTTGCTCTACCAAACCACTTTGGGACCTGGTCAACCGCTATAAGCCAAGAGGGTGTTTGGTTGGGGGAGTGGGGGTCTGAAATCGGAATCGAAATTGGTGACTCCCATTCCAATCATTTGATTGGGAGGAGTTTTATTTTGATTCCGATTTCAGGGTGGAATGGGAATAGCTCAATCTATATAGAACTCAATCCCTACTCTCTTTTATGGATTCAAATTTTCATTTCGATTCCGATTCTGATTTCGATTCCAGTCACGAACCAGACGCTTCAGAGGATTTGGCCATTCCAATTCTAATTCCAAGCCATTTCGATTCTCATTTTATTCCGATTTCGATTACGAACCAAACACCCTCCAAATTCTGTTTTGAAAAGAGAAAGTATTGTATTACCAAAGATAACAGTGTGCAGGAGATAAGGACCACACCCAGTTTACAAATATGATAACCACCAAAACGCAGAACCAATTTACAAGGGAAAGGAGGAAGACAATATTCAAAAGACAAAAGGTCAACCCCGGCAACAGACAACTAAGAAGTAATAGAAAAGGAAATACAAAAAACATAACTAAGCTTATAAATACTGTTGTGGTTCTAATAATAATGTCACGTCCCGAACTCAATACCCGAGTTGGATACGTGATGACTGCACACTTCTTAGAGCAAGTCCTAAAGAATATGCAAGGTCAAATTAAATTATTACAACTTCAACATCCATAATATCTAATTTCAATAATAACTAGTAAAATTTGTATAA
>KE504749.1:1223548-1234264 GCA_000441515.1 Elaeis oleifera | reverse complement strand
TAAAAAAGAGAGAAGATTTTCTCTCTCTTTTTCTCTCTCTAAGATCTTTTTCTCTCTCTAACTGCATCATGGACTCTAGGACAAATTTGAGATGAAATAAGGTAACCTAAATTGCTTTGAAATTCATACAGTAAGTTGGATCCTAATTCGATCTTTATTTAAAATTTATAGTATCTGATCATAGTTAGTCCATATTGAGTCATCTTGATATGATCTCTGATAATCTCAATCATGATTGCCTCTTCTGAAGGATACGAAGATTCTCTCTACTTTTTCTCTCTACTTTTTTCTCTAAAATTTTATCTCTCTTCATGATTTTCTCTTTCTAAGAAATCTTATGGATCAATGGAGGGTCCAGATACCTATGTAATCAAGATCGATTGGTTAATCCAAGAAGATATTCTAAACTTGTGACTTTAGGATATTTTCATATTTTTTCTGTCCTTAATTATACATGATTTTTATGTTTAACCCTGATCATATAAAGATGTAATTGTTGTACAAGAAGATATCGAGCAAAATATCTTAATTCCAGATTCGTAGATTGAGGAGCTCATCAATTTCTGTATTTAGATCGGTAATCGATAAAGATAAGAATCTCTATACATGATCATCAATACATATGCTATTTTACCGTTGGCCTTATATTGTTGATTTTGCATCGTTGAATTTATGATCGATGAATTTGCTATGATTAAGACATCATTATTTGCTTATATGATTTTTAAGCATGAGTATGTTATGTCAATATATATGTATTAGTGATTGATGGCATAATTAGATGGGTATGATATATTTGTCTTGATCACGCTACAAATTGAAAATGATTAATGAAGTCAAAGTATTATAATTTCATGAAAATAAAAAAAAGATATGGTTTGGACTAGCCTCGTCATATGGAACAACTTGTCAGGAGTTTATGTCTGGGACAGCTCTCCAGGAGCTTATATTTGAGACAGCCTCCATGGGTTTATACGTGGATCAGCCAGTCAGGAGCTCATGTCTGGGACAGTCCGTCCGGAGCTTATACTTAGGACAGCCCCCACGGACTTTCATACGTGGGACAGCCAGCCAGGAGCTCATACTTGGGACAGCCTTGATGGGCTTATGAGTGAAAAATTTGATCAGATAGAGAATTGAGGTATGATCTTGATTAGTCCAAAGCTAGAAAGAAAGGATTAAGAAAACTAAATATGTGATAAGAGAAACAGATGACAAAGCACAAAATTCATACTGAATAAAAGGCTTTCACTGGTGATATGTGATAACATTTCTCTTTTGACAAGGTAGATAATTGACATATGTTTATACGGATGTTTGTATTATTCTAGATATTTGATATAAGATTTTATGTTTATTGTTATTTTTAGATTATATTATTATAATGATATAATATGTGGGATTCTTACTGGCTGTAAAGCTCACATCCCTCCATTTCTCTTTTTTTCTCAGAGTTACAAGGTGCTCATGATTGGCTATGGTATGAATTTGCAAGTGAGCGGATATATAGATAAAGTGTCATTGATATCTGATCAGAAGATTGAAGGAATTCTATTTGTAATTATGCAAGTTTTACTAATTATTATTAAAATTAGATATTATGGATATTGAGATATTCTAATGAATTATTTTGATCCTGCATATTCTTTAGGGCTTGCTCTAAAGAGTGTGCGGCCATCACATATCCGATCCGAATGTTGGATTCGAGGCGTGACAAGCTACTTACCACCTATAGCTAGCACCATCATGATCACGAATTTTGAAACCCGCAGCCACTCTCTCCTTACTGATAGCTCCATCAAAATTTATAGTGAATACTCCAAGGGGAGGGGGTATCCATAAGATAAAAGATTTCGAAGAATGCTACATAGGCAGCGCCAAAATACCCCGGTCCTTGACTGAGCAGCCACCATATGATCGGAAGAAATAAGGAACAAAATTGATCTTTGTAAAAACATATGCAAAGCCGAAGAAGATGCATTGGGGATAAATAGTGGTTGTTAAATATACTCTGATTTCTAGCAAACCAGATCAGGGAAGACATGTAGGGTGCTATTGCTTTAACTTTCTTACCTATCCTTGAGCTTGCTAGATATACCAACAACTCCGGCAAAGAAGAGGGAAAGGGGCTCTGAAATTGCAAACTGAGAAGGCGCCAACATTCTTGAGCAAAGCCACAAGTGATAATTACATGTTGGCATTCTTCAACATGATGTGCACATAGATCACACTCAGGAGAATGAGTAGGCAAAATATGTTAATACAAAAGATACTCCTTAGTGGGTAGCCGTTGCCACAGTAATTTCTAATAGAAACATTTAACTTTCTTAGGGACAGACAATTCCCAAATCCATTTTGCATAAAAATTAAATACAGAGAGCGATCAGGTAGTAAAGCAGCTGCAATATCATGAGAAGAAACAGATGGAGAGCGAGAGGTAGCCCATCCTAACTGATCAAGCTACGCCAAGGGCAAAGCTACGATGGCACTCATCATGTAGCAAGTATTATCCGGCATAAGAAAATCAGCAACAGTAAAATCCTCCATGTTAATAACCATAGATCCACCGCACATTAATGGAGGCACCATTACCTATGAGCCACATAAATTGAAACTGTATGTTGTGCCCAGTAGATGAAATTTTACGGCAGATAGGAGAACAATTAGGTGGAGGACGATAAGAGATCCATGACCAATGAAATTTATACTTAGAATATACAACTTGAGCCCACAAGGAAAAGGGTTGCAATACCAGCTTTGCAGCCGACTTTCCCAGTAGAATATTTTGCTTCTATCGGAGTGAAAAAAGACCCAAGCCACCAGCAGTCTTAGAGGTACAAATAGTCTCCAACGAAATAAGATGAATACGACGAGCAGTAAAAGGATGCCCCCAAAGAAAGGCACGGAATTCACGCTCCAAGTAATCTAACACAGCAAGGGGGAAGACATCGCATATACAGGAATAGATGCCAAAATAGTTTGAATCAAAATAGCTCTACCGACAAAAGAAAGAGCTTTCCACTTCCAAGATTGTAGCTTGGCTAAGATTTTATCCATAAGAAAATTGAAGTCAAAGATATGTAATCTGGATGATGATATTGGTACACCCAAATATTTCCAGGTGCCTCTCTTACACGGCATGCCAAAGATGGACACGATTGTTTGCTGATGTTAGGAGCAATGGAAGGGCTAATGATAAGAAAGATTTAGAGTTATTCACAGATTGATCGGAAAAAGAGCAATATGCATCCAATAAAAGTTTCAATATCAAAGCATCACGAACTTTAGCTCTTGTAACAAGAAGGCAATCATCTGACAAAAAAAAAAAAAAAAGATGAGAAATTCGAGACCCATTCCGCCCTAGAATATAATGGTGAAGAAGGTTTGATTGAACCGCAGCTTGCAACATGAGGGTCAACATTTCTGAGCAGAGAAGAAAGAGAAAAGGAGATAGAGGACAGCTCTGTCACATACTACAAGAAGCTGAAAACCAGTCTGAAGTGGTACCATTAACAAGAAGCACATATAGAGGATGAAGCACACAAGCCGCAATCCATGAAATAAAATGCTCAGGAAAGCTAAATTGCTTTAGCATCTTTAGGAGGAAAGGCCATTTGAATCCGATCGTAAGCCTTTTCTATATCAACTTGGACCGCTAAAAGTCTCCGAGATAGGGCAGCCTTCTCAAGGGAGTGCGTAATTCTTGAGTAATGAGAATATTTTCTATAATGGATCTGCCCCCAATAAAACTCCTTGACTAGAAGAAATCAGAGTAGGCATCAACGGCTTCATCCGATTTAGCAAAACAGCTGCTACTAATTTATAAATGGTATTACAAAGACTAATAGGTCGAAAATGCACCGGCCTGGAAGGATGTTGAAGTTTAGAAATTAAAACAAGAAATGTATTCTTCCATGAAGAAGGCATGGCTGAGGATTGAAAGAAAGAAAGAACCACTTGAACCACATCCTTCTCGCCAATATGCCAAGAGTCCTGAAAAAAGGAAGCCAAGAAATCATCTGGGCCAGGGGATTTATCTAGATTCATTGATTGTAGAGCTACAAAGATTTCATTTGGCATGATCAGTGAAATCAGCTTATGTTGTTGGACAGGAGATAGGGTATTGGTAATCTAAGAGAGCCACAAATCATCAGCTGAATGCATAATATTACACCTAGCTTGAAAGTGTCATAGCAAAACCCCTCAGATTTTAACTTCCTCATACTGCCAATCCCCAACTCTGATTGGATACCAGATATCTAATTATATCTATTACGTAGAACAGTGCTACAATGAAAGAACTTAGTATTGGTATCCCTTCCTTAAGCCATTGGATATGAGATTTTTATCTCCAATAGCACTCCTGCATAGACAAAACATGGTGATGCTGTTGAAGAAGATGAAAAAGTAATAGATAATTATCTTGAGAAAGATAGCCAAGTTGGGATTCCAATAATTGAAGAGCTAGAATCCGGTTGTATAGATTCCCCCCTTGTTTTGAATGGAGTACGGGCTTTAAATTTACTCCATTGCTTAATCTTTCTACCAAGCTTTAGGAGAAGAAAAGACAGTCTCTCCATCGGAGTTAACTCTTCCGCACCACGCAAGTATCGCTGAACTAAGAAGTAAAATCAGGATAGCATCTCTAATATTTAAAATATCTGAAAGGTGGCCGAGAGTGGGAGAGATAAGTCTAGGTCGATAGTAATAAAGGAGAGTAGTCTGATGCAAATTGCATTTGATACTGAAGTTCAGAATGAGGAAACATGTCAAACCAATTCTCTGACACAAAAGCCCGATCAAGCCGTTCCCAAACCAGGGCTAACCCTTGTTGATTGTTACACCAGGTGAATCGAGGGCCACTAAAGCCAAGGTCAATCAATCCATTAGAAGAACAAATTCTGAAACTCTTAAACATCCCGATCAAGAGAGAATGGCTTACCCCCAATTTTATCCTGAGAGTGCAAAAGACAATTAAAATCCCTAGAAGAACAGATGGTACGCCAAGGGTGAGGACATGAGAGGCCACTTGCCAGAGGACGGCCCAAGTTCTGTTGACCGAGACTAGGTTGGGATTGTTTTTGAGTTTAACATAGAGGGTTTGGCGATGAGGTCTAATTCAGTCACCTTCAAAATAGAATTGTTTAGTCAGTCACCTTCACAACTTGTTAGAAGAGGGCCCTTCCATTTCTAACTGGATGAGCAGAGGCCATGAGTTTAAACATGATGCAGATCATCATGCCTGTATGGCATACATCCGATGCTATGCCCATATGGAATGATGCCAGTAGGGGACAAAGTAAGGTTTCAACATTTTAGAGAGGTTCTTATTCATGTCCAGATCTATGATGTCCGGTAAGACATAAGTAGTTATTAAATTCATACATGTGAATTTCCACTAAAAATCTATTGTGTACAGAAAATGGTTTAGGTAAAGAGTGTTGGATTTAACTCCTAATATGACCTAACTATCACTTAGTTATATTTAACTCTTTGGATCAGCTACATATCCTGAATCAATTACAGTGAGCCCAATCAATCAAAGAATCTTATTTTAATAAGACTTAGATCGAAAGTTTGACTCTAATTAAAAGTTAATCTTTGATGGGACAAGATAAGTACAGGTATAAATAGAAGTAGCTTGGTCCTTTTTCTCCAATTTTGGCAAATGATTCCCATCAATCCTCCACATAAAGGAGGAGGGTGAGGAAATAGAAGATCAGCCGCTCACGAAGAAAAACCAGACACTCTACGGGCTATGTGATCATCGTATTGGAGAGTCGATGGTGCAAGATATGATTTATTTATGATTTTAATTTTTGAATGAATATAAGAGCACGATCCAGATATAAAAAATTAAATTATTTAATATATGGTACGAGAGTCCCGATTCCATGCTTCATATTCATGTAAAAAATTTATGAATTATCTTCAAAATATTAAAATCATATTTTTATATTTTTCGAAATAAAGCAAGGTTTAGGGAATTCAATAATGTTTTCTTAATTTCCTGAAAAAAAAAAAAAGTTGTTTGGGGCTGGCCGCGGAGGCCGACCCACACCGCCTGACGAACGGGGCCGCTGCCATGCCGGCAACGGCGGTGGATCACGGACAGGGGGAGCTCCTGCTCTCCGACGGCGGCGGGGCTGCGTTCCGTTCAGCGGCCGTGGGATCCGCGGCATCTGCCGTTTTGGAGGGAGGCGGCCGGAAAGGCCGCCGTACGGTGGGGGGAGAGGTGTGGTCCGCCGCCCTCTCTTCCTCTTTCTCTGGCTGCTGGGTTGGCTGGGGTGGCGCCCGGGGCGGCTAGGGGCAGCGTCCGGCCGCCCGCGCGGCCCGAAAGAGGGAAGCCGTCAGGGCTTCTCGCGAACAGAGGAAGATGGGATTTCGGGTTCGGATCTAGATCCAAACCCATTAGGCTATCGGGTTTCGGATTTCGTGTTTTGGATTAAACCATTAAATTTCGGATCAGACCGGTTGACCCGGTTTTACTTTAAACTATTTTGTAAATAACTCCCTGACGAACAGTTTATTACAGAAAGGTCCCTACAGTTTTCTGGTTATTTAGCTATTTTACAGAAAAGTCTTTTTCTTTCTGTTATCTACGGTTGAGGCCTTAATTATTAATGTTTTTGGCAAAATCACTATATCTTTTTAGTTTACATCCGATTTGAATAATTTTTTAATCATTGGACTCGTGATAGCTTGAAAAATATTTTAGTTCAATTTTTCATAATATAAATATTTAAATAATTCATATATTATTTATTTTAATTTCACTCACTATTATAATGTTCTAGTGTGTTTTCGCGTAGCCCCAAAGGGCTCGGAGCACTCTATAGATATTGGGTAGCTGAGTCATCAAAAGCTAATGGTTTTCTCTCTCATTATATTTTTGGAATTGCATAAAGGTATATCTATTACAATTGACTCAAAGGTGACTATAATTTGATACAAATTAACAGTAAAAGATTGACTAACTTGAATTACATAAAGATGGAGAGTTCTACACCCAAAGGTGCAAATAACCTCGAATTTTTATAATCATATTAGTTAACCACTAAAAGTGCAACTAATATAATGAGTCATAGTTTAAACATGAATTATGTATACATGCCATAATTATTATTCTTGCTTATATATTTCATATTATTATTGATTATGATTTATGTGATGCATATTTTAGCATTGTTTATTATGTTTAAATTATGATTAAATTAGTTGCGGCACTTATTGTATGCTATGATTCTTGTCCAAAGATATTTTATAGTTGTATAATAAGTGTTATTAGCAGAATTGGGTTATAGAATCTGCATCATGATCGTAATTATGAGCATGTTCTTTTACTTACAGCTATGGCCCCTGCTTCACTTTCGTCATGTCTATCTAACATTCCCACACTAAATAGATTGAATTATTCTGATTGGCACGAGCAGCTTCTTATTATTTTAGAATGTTTAGAATTAGATTTGGCCCTTCGTAAGCCTTTGTCTGATCCAATTACCCCCACTAGTTCTCCTGATCATAAAGAATTATGTGAAAAGTAGGAGCGTTCTAATAGATTGTCTCTCATGATTATTCAGAGTTCTATAGTGAGAGATATTAGAGAATCTATTCCTGATAATGAATTGACCTCCTAGTATCTTTCTTCTGTAGAACAATAGTTTACTAGATCAAGTAAAGTCTTAGCTGGTACCCTAATGAGCAAGTTAATCTCTATGAAGTGTGATGGATTTTTAGAAGTGCAAAAGCACGTTATGAAAATACGTGATATAGCTGAAAAATTAATGATTTGAAAATGACGGTATCTAAAAATCTTCTTGTCCAATTTGTTCTCAATTCTCTTCTATTCCAGTTTATCCAATTTAAAGTTACTATAACACACACAAGGAATCATGGTCAATGAATGAACATATCTCCCAATGTGTGCAAGAAGAAGAGAGATTGAAACAGGAAGAGGTCTCAATTGTTCATGTGGTTTCACAGGAGCATCCTAAAAGAAGAAGATGAAGAAAGAAATAAAAGATCTAACAATCCATCAAAAAAAGTTTTACACAAATTGAATTGTTTCTTCTGTAACAAGGAGGGACATATCAATAAGAATTGTGAGAAAAAAAGAAAATGGTTCAAAAAGAAGGATATTTTCTTGTTACTAGTTTGTTTCGAAACCAATTTCATTGATATTCCTTCTAATATCTGGTGGATTGATTCGAATATTGTAATTCATATTTCTAATTCATTGCAGGGATTCCTTTCATGCCAGAAGCCAAATAATAGAGAACGATGGATCTTTATAGAGAACTGAATGAAGTTCAAGGTCATTTCAGTTGAGACCTACAGACTTATTACAAACATTGAATTTCAATTAGATCTACATGATATCTTTTATGTTCCTTTAGTATTTAAGAATTTAATTCTTTATCAAAACTTAATTTAAAAGGTTTTCATTTACTTTTGTAAATTCAAGTTTTAAATTAATGAAAATTTATTTGGTTGGTACTAGAACATTATGCAATAGATTATATAAATTGAATATGGATTCTTCTTTTGAAGAATCTTTGCTTATTTTGAATGTCAATGTCGAAATAAAATGTGATATTGTAAATGAGAGTTCTTCAATATTGTAGCATAGGTGATTAGGTTACATATCAAAAGAAGAATGACTAAATTGGTTAAAAAATATATTTATCAAATCTAGATTTTAGTGATTTTGGTATGTGCATCGATTGCAATTAAAAAAAACAATTAAAAGTCATAAAAGGTATGCCACTAGAAGTTAAGGACTCTTAGAATTGATACATACCGATATTTGTGGCAATTTTACACCATATTTTGAAGAACAAAAGTATTTCATCACCTTTATTGATGATTTCTCATGTTATGGTTATATTTTCTATTGTATGAAAAGTCTGAAGCTTTGAAAGTCTTTAAGGTATACAAAGCTAAAGTAGAAAATCAATTGGATAGAAAATTAAGATTGTGAGTGTTAGATGTATGTCCTAGAAGTCAATCTTAGCTGACACATTTTATATCTTTAAAACATGATTTTGTACTTATCGGGCAGTTATATTACCATTCTTGTTTATGTCTATGAATCATCCAAGGGATTAACAAGATGATGACATATATTCTCAAAGAGTTAAGAATTTGAGGCATGTGTCATTCATGATTGATTTCTAAATTGCTCCTGATCATTAGATCATCATGGGGATGGTGATTGATCTGGATAGATCAGTGCACGGATCGCTTTCTTCGAGCAGATGGGTCTCGAGTCTGCAGTGTAGAGATACTGGAACGAAAGTGCAGGTAGTTGTTAGAGAACAACTAGCACTGAGCGTGACTAACACAAAAAATTATATAGATGTCTGCTCACTCGTTAGTGACTTTCTCGATACTGCAGTTATATGACTGGTCCCTTGACCTGAGATGACACTACTGCTCGCAGTGAGGCTACTAGAGTTTGACTGCCACATCAACATAGATCTCAAGGAGCCCTTGTAGTGGATGTTGGCGATAGTTGGCCCACTGTAGGAGTGGGGTGTGCATCAAGATGGGATCTATCGATCCTAATAGAAGAGAGTAGTCCTATAAAATTTAAGAGACTGAGTCCTTAAGTCTATGGCCATAGCATTGTGATTGATGGAAAAGAATTTTCATAGAGTCACATATGGACTTAAGCTGATTGAATCTATTATATGATCAATGTTGAGATTTGACGATTTATCCATGACTTATCATCTGATCGGGACTTATGATAGAGGAACTGTATCATGCGCTAACTGCACCTAGAGGTTCATCTTTTATTCTGCTAGATTATCATTACATACTGTTAGGTGTCACTGATGGATTGTGAGACTCATGAGGATCATCATGATGATCCATGATCCTTGATGAGCTGAGTTGAAATCATTTCAATCTATTAAAAAGAGTTTCAATGATATTGTGATAGAGATCACAATATATCTCACTACTAGACAGAATAAAACTTATGGAGTCACACACAAAAGAAGCTTTTGACTGATCAGATGGTTGAATTACGATTATGAATCGTAACAGAATTTGATCCAATGCAAATGTTGCATTATGTAACTTACTAAAGAGTTAGTGAGTTATAGGAGGATTAATTAGCAATAAGATTGCTAATTGGCTTAATTTGATTGAGCAATGGGGCTTGTATCAAGTCTAATTTGATTAGATTTAATTTGACTCATTTTGGATTTGATTTGATCAACCCTATAGGGTTATAGGATAACCCCAAAAGATCAGATGATTAGTCCCAATTGAATTAAGATTTGAGTTTGATCCAATTTCTAATTAAACTAAGATATTTAATTTTAATTAGACTAAAATCTTATTTTATAGGTGCATCAAATCCTAATTGGATTAAGATTAAAATTGAGTTTGACTCAAGCACCAAGAAAGAGTCCAATTGAACTAGGACTCCTCCAATTAAGAGACATCTAATCTAAATAAATTAGGCTCTAAATCAATTAATTTTATCTATTTGAGTCTAATCAAGTCCTAATATGATTAGGATTTATTGGTGTTTTATTGGGATTAAATAGCCATCTAATGATAGAGTCCCATGTGATTGAAATACCCTCCAATCCATGCGCCATCTATGGTCCATGCCACAACCACTTTGATGCCACCTTTCCTTTCTTATTAGCGTGTAATAAGGACTCCAAAACCCCTAGTTACTGTGTAGAAAAGAGGGCG
>KE504749.1:1208890-1220383 GCA_000441515.1 Elaeis oleifera | reverse complement strand
GTATATGAGATACAAATCTGAAATTTTTNAAGGTTAAAAAATTACAGATGTAAGTACAGAAGTAAATCAAAAAATTAAGTACAGAAGTAAATCAAAAATTCTTTAAGATACTTCGATCGGATCGAGGATGCAATATCAATAAAAAAAATTTTCGATTATCTCATAATATGGTATTATTTCATATTGGACTGCTCTTAGTAAATCTCAGCTCAATGAGATAAGAAGAGTCATGGGACTATAGAATTTAGTCTGTCCATAATGAACTTCACTGATTTATTTATGTTTCTTTAGGGACATGCTTTATTTCTATGGAATTGAATTCTCTCTAAATCTATTCCTACCACATCGCATGAGATATGAGATAGTGAAAATTGAATCTTAATTATTTTGAGATTCAAGGATGTCCAACCTATGTCTAGGACAACAGGTGGATATATTAGAGAATAGGTCTATAAAGTTCATCCTAAAGAATTTGGGATATTACTTTCTGATGGATTACAATGTGATTATTACCCGACATGCTATCTTCTTGGAAGATTGTTTAACCAAGATGAAGCAGTGGGAAGAAAGTTAAGCTTTAAGAGAGTGTCTCTGAGGAGCAGCAAGCCTTTTGACCTTAAGAACCTATTCCTCATGAGCCAGTAGACGTATATTTCTCTTCCACCTCGTATACATAGTAGGATCTCCAATCCTCTCGAAAGATACTCGCATATGTTTAATAGAGGATGTAGAGAGTCATTTCTCATTAGAGATGGGGAACATAGAGATGATTCCAAAATCTACAATGAGACGATGTAAGACATCGACTCCAAGAAAAGAATATGAAATAGCTTTCCTGAGAAGAGATCTTTTGAAGATTTCTGTATGAAATAGCCTATAAATTTCACTTCTTGTAATAGGAGATCATAAAATTTATAATAATCTTGGAGTTGGAACAAGTCATTTTGATGACATGATCAAATTATTTGATTAGATATGAGGAACTATGGGTTTCAAAAGGATCAATGGGAGTGTCCAAAACTGACATTGGTTAAAATATAATTGAATATAGATTTCTCCATGAAAGACATAAAGCGAGCATCCTAAAGATCTATAGAGATAAATACAATTGGATGCTTATATTTTCACAGATAAAGTACCGAGACTGGATGCTGAAAGGATTCAACATAAAAATCTCGAAGAGGGGTCTGCTACTCTCTCGGATATAGATATGTGCCATGTAATGTACTTGAACTGATATAGTTATTACTATGAATGTCACAAGTAGATATCAGTTGTATTCAGGTTGAAAGCACTGGATTGCTGTGAAAACATCCTTAAGCTCTTAAAAAGAACTAAGGATATGCTCTTAATTTGGAGAAAGATCAAAGCTAGGAGTGGGAGGATACATCAATTCAGATTTTATGTCTGGCGTTGATGATAGAATATCTACATCATGGAGTGTGTTCCTATGTCGATATTTTAGAAGGATTTCAAATAATCGATCAATAGAAGCTGAGTACACTGTAGATGTGTAGGATGCATTCTGATTTTAATGTTAGTTGCAGAATTGATTGTCATACCATCAAATACCGTGACATTATACTGCAAAGACAATGGCACCATAGCCCTTGCTAAGGAGCCTAGGTCTCACCAGATATCCAAGCATATAGAACAGCAGAACACGCGACTACCTCAAGTAGAAATACATAGAGGTGCAGAGAGCAAACTTCACATATGATGTAGATGATCCACTTGTAAGTCACTTAGCTAGCCTAAGACTATAGCCTGTCTTAAGAAGATAGGGTATGGTACATGACAGATTGATTTTAGTGCAAGTGAAAGATTGTTGGATGTATACCCTATAAGTCAATCTTGGCTGACATATTTCATATCTCTAGGATATGATTTTGTACTTATTGGACAGTTATATTACCATTCTTGTTTATGTGTCTATGAATCATCGAAGGGATTAACAAGATGATGACACATATTCTCAAAGAGTTGAGAATTTGAGGTATGTATCATTCATGGTTGATTCCTAAATTGCCCCTGATCATAGGATCATCATGGGAATGGTGATTGATCCGGATAGATCAGTGCATGGATCTCTTCCTTCGGATATATGGGTCTCAAGTCTGTAGTGTAGAGACACTGGAGCGAGAGTGCAGGTGGTTGTTAGAGAACAACTAGCACTGAGCATGACCAACACGAGAAGTCACATGAATGTCTGCTCACTCGTTAGTGACTTTCTCGATGCTGCAGTTGTATGATTGGTCTTTTGACCTGAGATGATACTACTGCTCACAATGAGACTGCTGGAGTTTGACTGACACATCAATATGGGTCTCAAAGAGTCCTTGTAGTGGATGTTAGCGATAATTGGTCTACTGTAGGAGTGGGGTGTGCATCAAGATGGGATCTATCGATCCTAACAGAAGAGAGTAGTCCTATGAGATTTAAGATACTGAGTCTTTAAGTTATGGCTATAGCATTGTGATTGATGGAAAAAATTTTCATAGAGTTACATATGGACTCAAGCTGATTGAATCTATCATATGACCAATGTTGAGGTTTGACGATTTATCCATGACCTGCCATCTGATCCAGACTCATGATAGAGGGACTGTATCATGCGCTAACTGTACTTAAAGGTTCATCTTTTATTCTGTTAGGTTGCCATTACATACTGTTAGGTGTCACTGATGGATTGTGAGACTCATGAGGATCATCTTGATGATCAATGATCCTTGATGGGCTGAGTTGGAATTATTTCAATCTATTGAAAAGAGTTTCAATGATATTGTGATAGAGATCATAATATATCTCACTACCAGATAGAATAAACCTATGGGATCACACACAAAAGAGATTTTTGACTGATCAGATGGTTGAATTACGATTATGAATCGTAACAGGATTTGATCCAATGTAAATGTTGCATTATGTAACTTACTAAAGAGTTAGTGAGTTATAGGAAGATTAATTAGCAATAGGATTACTAATTGGCTCAATTTGATTGAGCAATGGGCTTGTATCAACTTTAATTTGATTGGATTTAATTTGATTCATTTTGAGTTTAATTTGATCAACCCTATAGGGTTATAGGATAATCCCAAAAGGATCGGATGATTAATCCCAGTTGAATTAAGATTTGAATTTGATCTAATTTTAATTAGACTAGGATATTTGAATTCTTAATTGGACTAGGAATCCTCATTTCTATAGGTGCACCAAATCCTAATTAGATTAGGATTAGAAATTGAGTTTGACTCAAGCACCAAGAAAGAGTCCAATAGAACTAGGACTCCTCCTCCAATTAGGAGACATCTAATCTAAATAAATTAGGTTTTAAATCAGATTTGAATTTTTATCTATTTGAGTCTAATCAAGTCCTAATATGATTAGAATTTATTGATGTTTATTGAGATTAAAACAGCCATCTAATGATAGAGTCCCATGTGATTGAAATACCCTCCAGTCCATGCGCCATCTATGGTCCATCCCACAACCACTTTGATGCCACCTTTTCCTTTCTTATTTGCATGTAATAAGGACTCCAAAACCCTGGTTACTGTGTAGAAAAGAGGGCATGAGATCAGGTTGTGGGCGACACAAAATTGGAAGAGTCCTAAACAAATTGGACTCTTGATTTCCTAACCAAACTCTAACAAATCTAGGCCTATAAATACCCCATAATTTGGGATGGTGAAAGGGGAATTAAGGATCAGGTTTGATGCCAAAGAAGGCCCTTGTGTGTGTGAAAAACTTGGAAGAAAGAGATACGGCGTGAAGCATAGAGGCGTGAGGTTTGTCATGGTTCTATCTCTTCTTTTTTGCAACAACTAATAGTTAGTTGTTAGGACACGTCCTTCTCTCCCTCTTGTCCATATTTGAATATAGTTGTCTCCTCTTTCTTTTATCCAAAAGTTAGACAAAATTTTTACATCTCTATTGTAGAGATTTGGTGCATGAATTTTAGAAAGAAAAGAGAAGAAAGAGTTTTTCTCATGATCTCTAGCGTAGAGATCAAGATCCTCCTACATCTTCTTGTTCTCTAAGAGTGTCTTAGAAAAAAAAATTGAACCATCAAGATGCGATCTCTATAAGGGAACTAGCACCCCAGTGAGATCAAAAGACTTCTGATCAGATCAGAGTCTCGTGTGGATACCTGTAAAGGTCGGATGCTTGTGTGGCTACAAGAGATCTTCAAAGGACATCTATGATCATCTGTTCGCGATGAAGATTGATCCATATCCAGGTATGTTTTGTATTTATTTTTTCTATTTAATTTTGTATCTAAATCTTATCTCACATATGATGATCCTGTTTATAGTTTGAAGATTTGATTTTATGCATGCTTAGATTAAATTAGATTTAATCTGAAATTTTAAATTCTGCTGCGTACTTGTTTTGTAAAATCATGCATGCATGAAATCATAAAACTCCAACAGTTAGATCTGATAGGAGTGGTGAATACTATAGTAGATATGATGAATCTGACCATAATCTTGAATCTTTTGCCAAATTTTTGAACAATATGGTATTGTAGCACAGTACACTATGCCAGAAAGTCTCCAACAAAATGATATGGCTGAAAGATGTAATTATACCTTGATGAATATGGTGAGGAGTATGATTGGTAATTCCTCATTACCCTTAAATTTATGGTGAGAAGCCTTAAAAATCGCTATATATATCCTAAATCGGATACCTAGTAAGGCCATTCTTAAAACTTCTTTTGAGTTATGGACAGGTAGGAAATCAAGTTTAAGGTATTTATATGTTTGGGATTGTCCTACAGAGGCTCGACTATATAACCTACAAGAAAAAAATAAGATCCCAAAACTCTTAGTTGTTATTCTGTAGGGTATCCAGAAAGGTCAAAGGATTTTAAATTTATTGTCCATCATACATCACTAAAATTATTGAAATTGGAACTACTAGATTCATTGAGGATGGCGAAAATAGTGGGAGTAGTGAACTACGTAATGCAGTGTTACAGAAAATAAGAGAATCTCTTCTTATTATAGTTACACTTAGAGATATTCCATATGAATCTGTTCAATATGAATTATGGAACATCAGTAGATGATTGATACACCACTTCCTAAAACAGACTGTCAATGAATCTGATCTGATTAAAAATAATTACAATAATGATACTGAATCTGGAATGTTACGGAGATCTACTAGAATTAGAAGGTTAGCTATTTCAGATGATTATATTGTTTACTTACAAGAATAAGATTATGATATTGGGATGAAGGATGATCCAGTCTCATTTAAGGATGCCATGAATAGCCATGATTCTGAACTTTCGTTAGATGTCATGAAAGATGAGATAGAATCCATGATTAAAAATCAAGTTTGAGAACTTGTCAAATCGCTTGAAGGATTTAAATCTGTAGGTTGTAAATGGATTTTTAAGACTAAACAGATTTCAAAACTAATATCGAAAGATATAACGCTAGACTTATAGTAAAAAATTCACTTAAAAGGAAGACATTGATTATTATTAAATTTTTTCTCCTATTTTTAGAAAGGATTCATTTAGAATCATTATGATATTAGTCGCTTATTTTGATTTAGAGCTCCACCAAATGGATGTCAAAATTGCATTCTTGAATGACAATTTAAAGGAAAGGTATATATGAAACAGTCTGAAAGATTTTTTTAGTACAAGAAATAAAAGCTGGTATGCAAATTAAAAAATCCATATATAGTCTTAAATAAGCTTCCAGACAATGGTACTTAAGTTTAATTATATCATTGCTTCCTTCGGATTTAAGAAAACATTGCTGATCAACGTGTATATATGAAGGTGAGTGGGAGTAAGTTTATATTTTTGATTCTGTATGTAGATGATATCTTACTAGCCAGCAGTGATTTGGGTCTCTTGCATGAAACTAAAAAAAAATTCTTTCTGAACATTTTGACATGAAAGATATGAAAGATACTTCTTATATTCTTGGTATAGAAATCCATCGTGATAGGAATAAGAGATTACTTGATTTATCTCAGAGAAATTATATTACTAAGATTCTAGAAAGATTTGGAATGTCAAGTTGCTCATCAAGTGAAGTACCAATTGTTAAAGATGATAAATTCAGTAAATTTCAGTATCCCAGAAATGAGATTAAGAGAAATCATATGAAGGATATATCCTATATATCTGCAGTGGGTAGTCTGATGTATGCTCCAATATGTACTCATCCTGATATCAGTTTCGCTTAAAAATGCTTGATAGATATCAGAGTGATCCAAGTATGGACTATTGGAAAGCTACCAAGAAGGTGATACGATATCTTCAAGGGACTAAGGACTACATACTCACTTATAGGATGACTAATCAATTGGAGATGATCGGTTATTCAAATGCAGATTACGCTGGTTGCTTCGATAGTAGGAAGTCCACATCAGGTTATATTTTTCTATTGGTTGGTGAAGTAATTTTATGGAGGAGCATAAAACAACATATCATTGCCTGCTCTACTATGGAAGCTGAATATTTAAGCTGCTACGAGGCTTCCTCACACGCTCTATGGTTGAGAAAATTCATCTCAGGCCTCGGAGTTATGGATTCTATTTTTAGACTGCTGAGAATTTATTATAACAATTCTGCTATCGTTTCTTTCTCTAACAGCAGCAAGATGACCAATGCAAACAAACATATTGATGTTAAGTATTTTGTTGTAAATGAAAGAATTAATAATCATCAGGTATCTATTGATTTTATTGGTACTGCTTGTATGATAGCTGATTCTTTGATGAAAGGTTTAATGCCCAAAGTTTTCAAAGAGCATGTAAAATTATGGGTATTTATCATTTAGATATTTAATTTATAATAGACACTTATTTTGAGATCTCTTAATAGTTTGATGATTGCTATTGCTTCTATTTAATTATTATTTATATATATTATGGTTGATTTTTGTCAAAATTAAAGTAAATAGAAGTGTCATTTATATGATATAATAGTAGGACCATTGTCATATATATTATAATTTTTGATAGCCTATATATTCCAGTATATAAGACTAGATTAAGTAAAAATTATTGCTGTCATGATACATAGAAGGAAGTATGTCATTTGAAATATATAACTACCATGATCTGCATTAACAGTTTTTACTTAATCAAAGTATTAAGGATCTTTCAAAGAATAGATAATTAGATAAATTTTAAAAATGAGTGCGCACTCGTCGGATCAATTTCAAATTTTGATTCAGGACTATTATTTTTTAAAAAATAGAATATTTATATTTAAAATAAATATTTTAAAAATCAAAGAGTTAATTTTAAGTGATAATATAGGTCAAATGGAAGAATGTTAAATTTGACTCCTAATATAACCTAATTATCACTTAATCAGATTTAACTCTTTGGGTCAGCCACATATTCTGAATCAATTACAGTGAGCCCAATTAATCAAAAAGAGTCCTATTTCTGATAAGACTTAGACTGAAAGTTTGACTTTAATTAAAAGTTAGTCTTTTGATGGAACAAGACAAATACAAGTATAAATAGATATGGCCTGATTCCTTTTCTCCAATTCTCAGGAATGTAAACGATTCCCATCAATCATCCACATAATGGAGGAAGGTGAGGAGAGAGAAGATCAGTCACTCGTGAAGAAAGATCAGACGCTTTGCGGACTACATGATCATCATATTGGTGGGACGATGATGCAAGGTATAATTTATTAATAATTTCAATTTTTGCATGAATATAAGAGTACGATCCAGATTTTTCAATTACATGAGAGGCCACTTGCCAGAGGGGCGGCCCAAGTTCTGTTGACCAAGACCAGGTTGGGCTTGTTCTTTGAGTTTAACATAGAGGGTTAGGCGACGAGATCTAATTCAGTCACCTTCAAAATGGAATTGTCTAGTCAATCACCTTCACAACTTGTTAGAAAGAAGACGGCCTTTCCATTTCTAACTCGATGAGCAGAGGCCATAAGCTTAGACCTGATGCAGATCATCATGCCTGTATGGTCTACATCCGATGCTATGCCCATATGGAATGATGTCTGTAGGGGACAAAGTAAGGTTTCAACATTTTAGAGAGGTTCTTATTCATGTCTGGATATATGATGTCCTGTAAGACATACATGCGAATTTCCACCGCAAATCTATAGTGTACAGAAAGTGGCCTAGGTAAAGAGATGATAAGCCGAACAGATTAAATCAGTGAGACATTTGTTTCCCTTGGCAGCATGGCAGTGTGAATCATGCTTGAATTCATAAAGGGCTCGTTGAAAGAAATTTGGAGCTTCCTACGAGTAATCAAAAACCGCTTTTAGGTTACATGGGAGCCATCAAGGATGCCATTGTTCTCCGTGTTTTCAGAAAGCTAACTGTACTACAAATTAAATATTAAGCAAATAATAATGGTTAATGTTCTCTCATACCAATATTTACGGTTCCTAATTGAAGTGTTTGAGAGAGAAGCCTAATAGAGTTTATTGAACCAGGTGTTGGGATTTTCCAGCACGAAATAAGATCTCATATTGTTTATGAGAGCCTAACGACTTCCAATTTCTTCAGAATGTATAAAAGAGAATTCCACCAACATTAACCATAATGATAAAAATTGGGTTGCGACCTACAGATTGTATCAAACTACCAAGGCCTCCTGTTGGCTTAGGTACGAGCAACTTGGGTTGTCCCTAGGGAATAAAGTGTTCTTGCAGCAAGATCCATCATCATTCCACAAGAGTAACTGTTTCTTTTGAAGAGGAAACAGAAATTCATGCTAGAGACTCCTCATCACAATACTGCAATTTTCTTTATTCATCAAAGATATTGGCACATGAGCTTACCCATTATTATGCACAAATCTTCAAACTATATCATCATAAAACAATAGGTCTATTGTCATACATTGTCATCGATTTCATAAATTCCTCATTCTTTACATGGTTTTGTTTGGATGCACACAAGCCCTCCATTCTGGGACTTCAGCTACCTTCCTCTTGAGTTCTCGTTGACATTTCACTTGTTTTCCCGAACATACATTGCCCGGAAACGCCAATTAGAAGCAGTCATCATCCCCGGCTTTGCCTTACCACATGCCTCGGATAAAATCATAGAAACACCGATTAGATCCCCTCGAATAATATCTTACAAGATTGTGTGAATTCTCAAGGATCTGTAACATACTTTCAAGGTTGTCTGACTGTTTAAGTGGATGAGGAGCCTTCCAAGAGGAATTGACGGTCACTTGGTTTTTTTTGATCTTCAAGATATGATGTAACTACTTTTATATATCCTTTGTAACCTCCGTTGTATATATTATTCTTATCGATAAAAGACAGGTGGCAATTTCCTAGCATCCTTCAACTAAAAAAGAAAAAGAGAGAGAGAGAGAGAGAGGAATAATATCTTATTTTACATCAGATTCCCTGACTTCAAAGTCCTAAACAACCAAAAACACAAGATGATAGATTCCTCTTATCCTATCACTGTTTTGAAGCATCATAAATTCCTACAGGGCCGGAGCCAAGGGGGAGCTTATACCGGTCAGAGAGGCCAAATCAATAGTTGTATTAAAGCCTGTGGTCTTTCTTCAGGTGAGTCGCCACCAGAGCAAATGCCATGAACTAGGCTTTGCTCAGATTGACACTTGCTGGCCAGTCTTAGAGTATTTGTTTACAACAATTTTTTTAACGCCTCCTACAATCTCCACATTGTTTTACCTCCTGCATCACCAATTTTGATAGATCCTCAGGAACCCGTAGTGTATGAGTCAGTAGTTGATGTTCCTCTACCATTTCGTAGATGTAGCAGGGTCTCCCGACCTCCTGAAAGGTACATGACTATGCTTACGGAGGAAGAAAAAGAAATATTCCTTATGAGAGATAGGAGATATGGTGATGATCTTAATACCTTTGACGAGACGATATTTGACATCGATTTCGAGAAATGGTTAGATGCTATAAAATCAAAAATTGACTCGATGCACTAGAAACCAAATCTGAACTTTAGTGGATCCACATGAGGATATCGTACCCATTGGGTGTAAATGGATCTACAAAAGGAAATAGATGCCGATGGTAAGGTAGAGACCTATAAAGCTAGGCTTGTGGCTAAAAGTTATAGTCAGCGCGAGGGCATTGACTATCAGAAAATCTTCTCGTCCGTAGCCATGCTGAAATCCATCTGTACTTTGCTTGCTGTTGCGGCTTACTATGATTATGAAATCTGACAGATGGATGTGAAATTACCTTCCTAAATGGATATTTTGAGGAAGATACTATATGAAGCAGCCTATGATTTTCACATCCGATGATGGTGATCACAGAGTCTGCAAGCAGCAAAGGTCCATATATAGATTCAAGCCAACTTCTCAGAGTTGGAACCATCATTTTGATGAGGCAATCAAATCGTTTGATTTCATAAAAAATGAAGAAGAACCTTATGTATACAAGAAGGTCAGTGGGAGTACGATCACCTTCCTCGTATTGTACGTAGATGATATTCTCTTTATTGGGAATGACATTCCCATGCTGACTATGGTCAAAAGATGGTTGTCCTAAGAATTCTCCATGAAAGACCTAAGAGAAGCGTCCTATATTCTCAGAATAAAGGTCTATATGGATAGACCTAAACGGATGCTTGGCCTGTCACAAAAGCTGTATATAGAGAAGGTGCTAAAGAGGTTCAGTATGAAAAACTCTAAGAGATGTCTATTATCTCTGAGGCATGGTATTAGTCTTTCCAAGACGATGTGTGTACATCTGAGGAGGTACGACGTATGAGTAGGATTCCTTACGCCTCGATCATAGCGAGCCTCATATATGCCATGCTATGTACTCGATCTGATATTGTCCTTGTCGTGAGTGTCATAAGTAGGTATCAGTCGAATCCAAATGAAGAACACTGGATAGCTATGAAGAACATCTAAGTATTTAAGAAGGACTAAAGATTTATTCTCGATCTTTAGAGAAAAGCTAAAAGTGGGAGGATATATTGATGCTAGAATGTCTACATCAAGATGTATTCTTATTCGAAATATCGGAAGGATTTTGAGTGATCGAACAATTGAGGCTGAGCATGCTGTAGATGTGTAGAATAAATTCTAGCTCTAATGTTAGTTGTAGAACTGGATATCATATCCTGATACAGTACTGCAAAGATAATGACACCATAGCCCTTACTAAGGAGCCCAAGATCTCACCAAAAGTCCAAACATATAGAGCAGTAGTGTACGCGAGTACCTCATATCGAGGTGCGAAGAGTAGACTCTGCAGACAACGTAGCAGATCCACTGACTAAGCAGTTGAGCCAACCGAAATGGAAGTCTACCTTGAGAAGATGGGACTTAGATTTGTAATCAATTGACTTCAATCCAAATGGAAGATTGTTAGATGTATGTTCTAGAAGCCAATATAATTGACACATTGTAATAATTTAGGACATAATTTGTACTTAATACATTGATATGATCAATAAAAGGTAAGTTCTTTTCATTCAAGTTGATGTGTCCTTGAATTATCCATGGAATTAA
>KE504749.1:1194539-1205538 GCA_000441515.1 Elaeis oleifera | reverse complement strand
ATATATATATATATATATATTATATTTGTATAATTTAAGTATTATTCGAGTCCTATCAAGTTGGGTTGTTTTTCACTCAGCTTGAAATTGATTTCGAGTCTATCTCGCTGGCTCAAGTTTGGTTTGTTTAGCTTCAAACTTAGTTTGATTCAAGCTCTTCTTGAGCCAAGCCCAAGCCGAGCTCAATTTGCTAGTTTGCCTGACACCCTAACAAGGAGCATCAACTAGCTTTGATCAAGGAAAAAAGCTGCTTTACTTGACAAACCATCTTCTAAAGAAAGAATACATGGAAACTGCCAAAGCACGAAAAAGAAAGATCAAAGGTATCATTGATTGGGCAAGCAAGGTTCTACAACTAATCATACCCATTAACCAAGAAAATGATATTGGACAAAGTACAATATATCCACAGAAACACTAATTAGCTTTTTTTTTTTTTCTTTCTTCTTTGGGTGGGTGGTGGGGTGTAGAAGAGATGACAATGAGCTATGTGGGGTTGCCCTTTCTCAAATACCCGTACCCCCATACCTTAGTGAAGGCGGGATTTCATCCCAAGTCACCCGGTATAACTATCAAATACTTTAGCTTGGTAAGCTAGCACCTTCCAATTTGATTCAAATAGGTAGTACTTCTAATAGTGAAAATAAAATATTTTCTTAATTCCTTGACACCTTCCAACCTAGAGGAACACTACTGTCCCAAAGGCATTGGAACTTCATTTAGCATATATATGAAGGGGTATAATGCAGCTTATTCACCCTCAATCTATGACAGCGTATCACTTTGCATGCACCACTCACCTAAGTGGGATGATTTAGACCTATGTACACCTATTAAGAGGATGAAAACATCAGTCTTCTTGATGCCATTCATGAAATGCTAAGACAAATTTTTGTTGCAAAAGGTTTTCAGTTTCTCTCTCCATAGTTTTGAAAGGATTACTCGGAGTAAAATTTTCTGATGCACCTTACACATCAATTGTATGTCATATCTACAAGGATTTTCCCAAGATCATAAGCAGAAGATTAGAACACAAAAAAATATAGATGCATACCTATGTTCGCCATTGATTTCCTAAGAACAATCGATCAGCGGATGCTCAGACAAACACCGAGAGCCAAATCCTTCTCTACCACTTCCTCTCAATAGGCGGCTATTCGATGGGACAAGCCTAAGAACTAGTCTCATAGTATTTATAAGAAGTGGAGAGGGGACCTAGCCATTTAAACAAACCCTAACAAGCCCACCCATCACGGGCTCAAGTTGGGTCAAAGCCTACACTGTGCCGCCCCAATCATACCAACCCAATATATGTGCACCCAGCCCAAAACAAAGGATCACTAACAATATTAGGATTACATGCATGTCTATTAACCAGAATCACATAATCAGCCCATTTTAATAAAATAAATAATTAATTAATGACAGCCCACAATTAGAAAAAATTCTCACATTCTCCACTTGGGCAAAATTAATTATTTTAAAGTTTGAAAATATTTTGCTTTTAAAGACGATTCTCAGACTGAACAACATAAAATACAGTACGTGGCCACGATTTGAAAACATATGATCCATATACAGCACCTCGAAATTGACTTGGTTCAATAGTATCAATTATGCTGAATCACGAGGTCATTGCATCCTTTATATGACACAAGACTTATCCATGATTACAAACATAACTAACACTATTGACATGAGTCTTGGTGTGGCAGTGTAGCAAGAAATAACATCCATAAGTGATCCAAACACATACTATTTTCATTGTCAACCCTCCAATTTCTCTTCAACATGCTTGGGTACAAATAAGCAAGAGAAATTCTAATGGCTTCAACAACAAGCCATTCTATCTCACATACTCAACATGATGTCAATGAGGAGACAGCACAACATAACTGAGACTCGACATTTGATCTCATATTTCATATAATAGATACATAAATAAGAGATATCTCCAAATATACTAAAATAAATATGTACACATAATCAAAAGAATTAAAATAAATGTACCATTAATTATCATGCCAACAATGTATATCAAAAGTGCATGAGATGAAAAGGTCCATAACAATAAAGCATCAATAAAACATAAATACAAAGTCACTCCCACTAACTAAGTACATCAAAAGAAGGTATAACCATATTTTCAACATGCCTTGTAAAGCATATGGACCTCAAACATTTGGTCAGGGGATCAGTCAACATTGACTCTGTATCTATGTATTCAATAATTATGTCCTCTTGCTTCACAAGATCTCTTATCGTCAGGTACCTCAGCTCCAAATATTTAGATCTACTGAAAAATTTATTGTTCTTTGTAAAGAACACAACAGCTCTATTATCACAATAGACTATCAGTGGTCTAATGGTAGAACGAACAATCCAAAGTCCTGCAATAAAGTTTCACAATCAAACAACTTGAGTAGCAGCTCCATAACAGACAATGAATTCAACTTGTATAGTAAAAGAAGCTGTCATGATCTGTTTAACGCTTCTCTAAGATACTGCACCTTCAGTTAATATAAAATATATCCTGAAGTTAATTTCAAATCATCAGAGCATCTAGCAAGATCTGAATCTGAATACCCCAGCAACTCTAGATTATCAGTTCTTCTATATACAAGCATATAGTCCTTAATTTCTGTAAGTACATCATTACTCTTTTTGTAACAACCCAATGTTGGAAGCCTAAATTCAATAGATACCTGCCAAAGACTCCCACTATGAAAGTAATGTCAGGTCTGATGCAAACCTAAGCATACATCAAACTCCCTATAATATTTGCATGGGACATTTTTCATCTGATCTTTCTCAAGCTCATTCTTGGGACATTGATCTTTACTACACTGTCACCCTTGGCAACAAGCATATCACATGGTTTGCAATTTTGCATATTAAATCTTTCAAGAATCTTATTAATGTATGTCTTCTATGACAAATCCAACAGATGATTTGATCTATCCCTGTGAATTTCAATACCTAAGACAAAAGATGCCTCCTCAAGATCTTTCATATCAAAAATCCTAGATAGCATTAGTTTAGTCTCATTAAGCAAGCCAAAATCACTGCTGGCAAGCAAGATATCATCAATATATAAATAAAAAAGATAAACTTGCTCCCACTGATTTTAAGATTGATGCACCGATTAACCTTATTTTTCTCAAAACCAAAAGAGATCACCACCTCATCAAATTTCAAGTACCATTGTCTAGATACTTGTTTCAAGCCATAGATCGACTTAGATTTACAATTCTCAAGAGGCTCAACAAGCTCCCACTCTTTATTGTTAGCCATAGACTGTACTTTCTCCTTCATAGCACCTATCCATAAATCAGACGGAGGACAGCTCATAGCATCATGATATATTATTGGATCAACCAAATGCCTAATGTTATAATCACTATCCCCAAGATAAATAAAGAAATCATCAAGAATGGCAGGCTTCCTTTATCTGATAGATCTCCTTAATGGAACCTCCTCAATAGGCTGAACCAATTGAACATTCTCAATAGGAGCAGAAGGATCAAGGGTCTGAACATCCACTCTACTAATGGATGTAGGAACTACATTCTCATGTAATGCAGACACGAGAATGGAGATAGTCTCAACTTGACTACTATCAACATCAACAGTCCGCAAAGATTTAACATCAGTTACATCAAGTTCTAAAAATTTAGCAGTCAGTAATTCTATAATTTTGAAATCTTTCCCAAGATCACAGAATTTATATCCTTTTACATGTTCTGGATACCCATTGAAATAACGACTGATTCTGGAGCCAATCTTTTTCTCTGTCGAGTTATATATTCTTACTTCTATAGGATAACCTCAAACCTAGAGATGGTTTAAGCTAGATTTTATATCAGTCCAAAATTTGAAAGATATTTTAGGCATAGATTTACTGAAAACTCTATTAAAGATATACAAGACGGTTTTAAGAACCTCACCCCACAGATATTCTGGCAAGTTAGACCTACTCATCATACTCCTCATCATATCTTTAAGGGTGCGATTATGTCTCTCAACCACACCATTCTGCTCAGGACTACCAGGCATGGAATACTGCACAATAATTCGACAATCCTATAAGTACTTAACAAACGGACCCATATGCTGTCCTGCTACATCATGTTTGCCATAATACTCACCCCCACAGTCAGATCTCACAATCTTGATAACCTTTCCCAATTGCTTTTCAACTTCAGTTTTAAAGATTTAAATTTTTAAAAGCATCTAATTTTTCTATAATTAAATAAAGATAACCATATCGAGAAAATAATTAATAAATGTGAGAAAGTATTTGTTATCACAGATTGTAGAAGAACAAGGTCCACTAATGTTAGTGTAAATTATTTTCAAAAGACCTAAACTATGAGTTGCCCCTTTCTTTTAGTCTTTGTCAGTTTACCCCTTATACAATCAATGCAAGTCTCCATATTCCCAAAATCTAAGGCGGTAAGATGTCATCCTTTATCAATCTGTCAATTTTTTCTTAAATATATATTCTAAGCTCTTGTGACACAACATAGAGGATCTATCTTTGATTCTAGAATGCTTTGCAACTACATTCTCAACATTTAAAGAAGCATAGGGATTCTCACAAGCTAAACACAATTTATACATAATTTATACAATCCATCATTCAAAATACCACAACCAACAATCTGATAGTTAAACATCAAATTAACTTTCCGTTATGAAATAAAAATCAAATCCAAGCTTATCTAAAGAGGAAACAGAAATCAAATTTCTTCTAAAAGAAGGTACATAAAAAGTATTTTTCAAGAAAATCTCAAAATCAGACTCTAAAGGCAACTTGACAACTCCTATATATTCAACTTCAATTTCAAGATCATTTCCTACTTTTAGTCTGGCCTCCTTCAAATTTGGTTTCCGCTTGCTTATAAACCCCTGCAAAGAAATTGCAACATGAGTTGTGGCACCACTATCAATCCATCAGGAATCAATAGAGACGTTGACTACATTTAACTCATAACAAACAAGGGCTAGGGGCTTATCTTCTTGTTTTCTTTTTTCTATCCAAGACTTGAACTTATAGCACTGACTCCTTATATGACCTTTCTTCTTACAGTGAAAACAGTTGACATTTTTTCCAGTGGCAGCTTTGGGGCCTCCTATAGAACAATTTTAATCGAGATTGTTACTATGTCCTTTTGCACCCTGAGACTGTTTAGAAGCAGTACATTTATGCCTTTTCTGATTTACAGAACCCTTGCCAAATGGGTTTGGATCGGACGAAAAGAAGGGCACTCTTACTCTTGCTTTTTGAAGTTTTTTTCCACAGCAACACATTTGGTGATCAAGTCATTAACACTCTAAGTTTCATTCAAGATATTATAAGCAGTTTTGATTTGGGAGAACTCAGCAGGTAATGAATTCATAGTATGAGGTACAAGAAAGAATCAGATCCTTAAGCTTGGTTTGGAGATGAATCATTTTCAGAATATATTCCTAACACCCCTAATATTATCATAACTTATGGTCGTCAGTTCTCTCATTAGGCATCCAGACAGCATTCCCAGACACAAGGTGTCTTTGTCCTATGGCATCAAACAACTCTTTAGCATTACTGGTCTCTGATAGGCCACTCAGAAGATGCTCAAAAATAAACCTCTTAATAGCTATCAAGCTAAGTCTGTTAGATTTTTCTCATTTGACAAAATAATCCTTTGTTCAATTGTACTTTGATCATTGAGATCATCAGGTTTATTCTCACATAATGCCAGGTCAATATCAGCAATCCCAAAAGCAAATTCCACATCTTTCTTCCACCTCTTATAATTTGATCCGATCAAGATCTCAACGACAACATTATTATTATTCACACCAAATGAGACAGTACAATCAAATAGTAGGAATGCAAAATATTAGTCAATGGGCATATGCATAAATAACATAAGCAATAAACAAGAGCCCAAATATAATATCACAAATTTTCTTTGGGCAAAATATGCAAAATGCATATGTTCTTCACATGAAGCCATAAGAAGAAATATCCTACGATTCAAAAGCCTATCCCCTTTGGCAGACAGAACCCAAAAAGTAGAGCACCCTTACGATATAATGCTTCATGCAATTTTTAGTTAAACTACACAATAATTCCCTTTGGGCAGGTCACTGTATGCCATAACTTGAAAATATCCCTCTCATGATGAAAATTTCATGAACTGACATAAATAAATCACTTTGGTGATAAATATTCATGCTAACCCACAAATTATCCATACAGGAAAAAAAATATCCAGACAAATACAAATGGCATACTTTAACCACATGTATGCCCATAAATGATCAAGTCCGAAATGGGATACTTAACAACATGCATCCCACTGATCATATCACAAATAATATTACATTCCAATGCCACAGTAATAGATTTGTACAGCTCCAATAAATAAATTAGGTTTAACCTATTTTAATCTCCTAAAGGAAAATTGAAAGTATATAAAATATACATGCAACCAGAAAAAGTACATGCTACCAAAGGGTCTATCACATGCCACGATAATTTCTAAACTATTATGGCTCAAAAAATGTTTCAAAAATAGCATATTATGTCACATAATTACAGAAATATCAAAAATTAATTTTATGAGGACTATCATCAAAATTAACCTTTCTCAAGGTCTAAACTAAAGTTTTGAAGAACTATTATGTAATAATAAACTTCAGAATGGGCTTAACTGTAATAAAGGATCTTTATATAATAAAGTGCATCATAGGGGCTAAACTGTAATTTTTGTTAGACTGAAATCAAATATTATATTATACGGGGACTCAAACGCAAAAGTGCAATAAAACATAGATTGGCAAATCAGGTTCGGATTTTGGGTTGAAACCCAAACCGAAACCCATTAAGGGTTGTCTCCTCTTCACAATGGGCAGCAGCAGGAGGGGCCAAAAACGGCACCTCCCAAAATTCGATCGATAGCGGTCGGAAACTAGCCAGTCGGCGGGCCGCCGCTGTCTCCCTGATGCCAGCCTCCGGTAGCCGTCAGAAAGTAAGGAAAAACCGTCGGTCAAGGCGAGATCCAACAACCCCTCCTTCCCCTTTTTTTGTTTGTTTGTTTGGTTAATCGGGCCGTCGACAAGCCGCGTCCGGCGTCGCCGACTGCCCAGATGTTGCTGTCAAAGTCGCCACCGCCTCCTCGAACGGCGGCCTACAGTCACCATGCGGAGGACACAGCATGGAGGAGCCAGCGGTCCTTTATTTGGGATTTTGATTAGGACAGGAACACAATGGGACTCACCGCCCACTCGTGTTGGTGGCCATCGAAGCACGGTCCCTAACGGCGACCGAAAGAAGAAGAGAAGGGACGGCCCCAGGGAGATCCGTCCCTCTTCTTCCTCGGTGTTTATTTTATTCTAATCTTCTACAAAAAAAACTATGCTCTGATACCAATTGTAAGGATTTTCTTAAGATCATAAGCAGAAGATTAGAACACAAAAAAATATAGATGCGTACCTGTGTTCGCCATTGATTCTCCAAGAATAATCAATCAACAAATGCTCAGACGAACATCGAGAGCCAAATCCTTCTCTCCAGCTTCCTCTCAACAGACGATTATTCGATGGGACATGCCTGAGAACTAGTCTCATAGTATTTATAGGAAGTGGAGAGGGGACCTAGCCATTTTAAACAAAACCCTAATAGGCCCACCCATCACAGGCTCAAGTTGGATCAAAGCTTACATTGTGCTGCCCCAACCACACCAACCCAATATAAGATGCACCCAGCCCAAAACAAAGGATCACTAATAATATTGGACTTACATGTATGTCTATTAACCTAGATGACATAATCAGCCCGTTTTAATAAAACAAAATAAATAATTAATGGCAACTTACAATTACTACAATTAGGAAAATTCTCACAATATCATCCATGGTATCCAAGGTATATTCTATTTTTCATAAATACATTAAAATCATTCCAAACAATATCATAAGGTAATTGCCGCTACACTAACGACCGAATGAAATTGCATGAGATATCCAATCATTTGCATGGAAGGGAAACAATTAATCTTAAATATGTCTCACTGATATGCTTTTGAGCACATAGCAGATTTTTGGTGATCTTCCCTCCCCTCCAACAACAAGAATCTAGCCTAGGTTGTGTTCTCACTTAAGATAAGAAATTAAGACATCAAAAGCTATTTATCAAAAACATTAAATCCACATTCATTCATCCTTGTATCCTACCCGAGCTTGGGAAAGCAAATGGTTTGAGTCTTCCAAGAGGCATAATCCTCCCTCTCCTCACATTTAGATTCCATTCTCCTGAAAGGTACATTGTTTTGTGTGCCTAATCATTCACCAAATTATTGGTAAGTCTTGGAGAGTAAGATGATGCATCAAACTCCATTCTGTTTTGGTGGATCAAACTCCTTTTGATCTCCTTGTGAAAAGCATAATTTAGCACCATATAAACTACTGATAAATCAACTCAGATTGGGTAAGTGTAATTTAGTGGGCCACCAACAAATCCAACTGGTAACACTTGAAGCATATTAACAGATGGATGGTCTTTAATTTGGAGGCCAACAATCTCAATCCTTCTCTCCTTGCAATGTGTTACACCAATTCATTTCCTTACAATATGTGTTACACCAACTCATTTCTTTTTAACTTGCAAAATTTAAGAATCTGAATTCTTTTACCGAGTTCTAAATGTTGCATGGTCATAGGATTCTCTTTCCAAGGAAATCACATTGTAATTTCTGATATCATTGATCAGCATTAATATTACTGGAGAAAGAAAGAAATAAAATGCACTAATTGGAAGTGGGTTGCTCCATCAGCATACGCATCTAATGTTCTGCTAAAGAATAAGTATACCCAATGTTGTAAAATTATAAGAAGAGTAAGATTCCATCAAGGACCCCAAGGCCTAGAGCAAGTGTCAAATAAGTGATGTCTAAGAACCTGAACACCCATATTCCCAGGTGGACTAATGATGTGCAACGATCACCCAGAAAGTCACCAGAAAATTTACTCAAATGGTTATAGCATACCTCAGTGCTTTTTTGTAACCTCTACAGTCATCGTTGTAATCCTGAATACCTCTATTGTTCCCAACAGTTGATTTGCATGTCCTTTCAGTTCAGACCACATTCAACTTTCCTTAAGGTATATGTTAGTCTCCAAATTAACATAATTCATTCCATTATTTTGCATACTTATGCTGCCGCAAAAAACATCTCTGAAGTTCTCTGTTTACTTCTGTTCCTACAGAAAAAGTTCTTTTCCAAGTCAATTCTCATAGCACATTTTCAATTGACAACATTTTAGGCATCTACTCCATCTCCACCAAAGTGTCTTTCAGCTAATTTTGGCAAATGCATCTAATGTCCAAATTTTTCCACGACCAAAAATGTTCCACAACATTGCAGTGCACTATAGTTACAATCAAATAGAAAAACAAATCCCCAATATGGTAAATAACACTCATAGCATTCTCACAAAAAAGCAACATGTTACTCAGCAAATGTCATGATAAAATTTAGACCCCTGATTGATACATTGTCCAAAATGCAATCAAGCAAAGTGAATTACCAGCATGGAAGGAGAAAATCCCTCGGCAGGTACTCCTTCACAATAATATTAATACATATGCATAAAATTTCACTAATTAACCCTAGGATAACTAGACCTAGTTAGATATTTTAATGTCTGAACTGTATAGTACAAGTTCAATTTTACCTAATATTGCCAGCGAACAATATGATGAAAAGAAAAACACTAGAGCTCGGTCAATTATGCAATTAGGTCTTCAGTCCTAGGTCATAGCCAATAAATATGTCTATATTATGATAAGGACTTGTAAAGGTATAATTCATGGGTCGTATACTCATAGGGTATTGAATCCAACAGGCATTCTCTTGGCAAAGCCACACCAAGCGTAAAATGGCTTCTACCTGTATTTCTGTGCATCTCCTGAATTACCAATCCCGAGATGGCAAGGGGCTGTTTATCTTGGCCTACGGATTAATTACAAGTTGTATAGGGCCGTAAGATGTTATACCGTTGCATTCTTGAGTTCAAGTAGGGACTGTTTAGTGTTCAGAGAGGGTACAAAATTTTCAAATCCTATTTGGTAGTGATAGAAGCTTGGAAAAGTTCATGGAGGACATCTAAGTGCCGGAGGAAGTGGACATTCATGAAGTCCTAAGGATATTGACCCAGTTTGGTATCACTAGGCTTGTAGCAGATATGGATGGGCATCAAATCAGATAATAGGTGTGGCCTGTGGTAAACAATGATTCTACTATGGAGACTTTGTATACAATGATGATATGTCACCAAATATATGTAGGCAATTATATAAAGAGATACCATTGCCAAATTTGTCACATCCTAATAAAGAAGTCTGGTTTAGCTAAACAAGATTTGGATAGGAATTCTAAATTGCATGATGATATTGAGAAAATTCCCATTTTTGTTTAACAAAAAGAAGCATGATGCTTGGAAAATAAAATGTTACCTCATTGCGAAGAGAGAACTACTTATCTTCAACATCATCATTTAAGTTGGTGCTGAATGCAGAGGGACTCTTGGAGATGCATCTGGATCCATTAAAATTCGTGGCATATATGTTGGGGATATGTTCTATCTTGGTCCAATCTAAGCCATTCTTGAGGCATGTGCGGAGTAGTTGGGCGCTGGCCTTGATCTCAAGCTTGTTGAGTGCAGGGAAGTCATGTAACCACTCCGGTAGGGACTGCATTTTATCATCTTCCAACTCCAATGTTTCAAGCTAGGAAGGTCCAAAACACCCTCTAGATTACGGCCGTAAGATACTTCCAATTCTTTGACCGAGAAAAGGCCCCTGATTGCTTTGATTGTCACAGCCACCTATGTTCAGCTTTGTTAGGGTAGTGGCATGGTGAACAAGGCCAGAAGGAAGAGAGAGAGGGAGAAGAGAGAGGGGTCCGCCAGAAGAACGGGAGAGAGAGAGAGAGAGAGAGGAGGAGAG
>KE504749.1:1138752-1159680 GCA_000441515.1 Elaeis oleifera | reverse complement strand
ATGTTTATGAAATATTCATGATTTATATATACATGATTGGTTTATGACTCGTTTTAGTATATGCTCTATGAAATGCTTTATTTTGTATTATCTGTTATTTCTAAATATTGCATTATCATGAAAATTTATGCTTGATCCGATAAGGAAGCGCAAGTTCTACTTACTGGGCTAGTGTAGCTCATATTCTTTTTGTTTCTTTTCATGTACAGAGAATAAGACTAGGACCGGTGAAAGGGAATCCAGGCTTGGGGATCAGCAAAGCAAGCTTGAAAATTTTGCACTAGGAATTCAGTTTATGTTTATGAATTGTAGTTATTATGAATTTTGAAGTTTGGATTATTTCATCTTTGGATTTAGATGCTCTGAACCAATATTGGTTCAATTATTTGATGAGTAATGGAATTGAATCTTTTATTTGATGGATTTTAGATAATTATGATGGATTGGCTTCGTGTTATCGGGAGCTCCATCTCTCGGTAGCATGGCCGTGTTATGTCCCGGATTTGGGGCGTGACATTAAGAGTCCTCTACAAATCTCCCCTCCCCTCCTAAGCAATTCATAATAAACACCGGCCTTCTTCCCTCTTCTTCTTTCCTCTTTTTTTTCCATTGAAGCCACAACATACTCTTATCGTGCCCGCCTAAGATTCTCATCAGAGACGTCACTAAAGCTCAAGGTAAGTACGCCTAAAATCCTCATCGTGCTTCTCCTCACATCATTAAGCATTCTGATTTTTGATTCAACATATTAATATACTCCCAGCAAATAATAGTTTAACCTTTACTTATTTTTCCTTTGCATGTGCTAGCAGTCCCCTTCACATGTTGCTAAACATAGAACCATCAAATAATTAGAATATATATATATATATATATATATATATAATATTATATTTATAGTGTCATTGCATAAATTCCCAGCCAACATACACAATTACAATTTATTTGGTCTTATAAAACCGTATTTAGGTGAAACAACATTAAGTACATGTCAACAGACAAAGATAGTTCCTGCTGATACATGAAGACCTATATATCATCAGGTTAGAGCATTAATATGTTCCACCAGAATCCTCAAACTTGTTGCGTAAATCCATCTGCAAAAGAAATAAAGAATGGTAAGAACATTAAGTCAAAAAAAATTATCACTATTATGAACACATGAGAAGTAGTTCAGAAAAGCAAGAGAAAAATATGCATGATATCATGAGCATATGTATAGCTTTTCAAAAATTCACCTATTCCATGCATGTAGCAGATTTGCTGCATATCCTTGATCTAGTTTACATAAACAATAAGATACAGATTTAGGATACAAGGGAGAGAGTAGAAGCACAACTATAAATCTCGGTAACAGTTCTCTTTGACCAGATTTTCAAATCCGTACCCGGTATCCAATTCCGAAATTAGGGGTATAAGGCTGCTTGGGCTCGGTTCTGTATATCAAATAGCTGCTCAAACTCGGCTCCAGCTTTAGCCAAGCTTCATTAATCTGCTTAAGCTCGGCTATCCTACGCTCAGCTCGCCTAAGCTTTGAGATACGCGTTTGAGCCAAGCTTTCCACCTTTTGCACAGAGAGGTGTTCAGGTTGGGCTCGTTTATGAGCCAAGCTCTATAAAATATGAGTGCCTGGCACGTTTCCTAGCTGAACCAATCACAAATGAGCTATTAGTGAGTTTCTAATGAAAGGCTCAGCCTTTCTCTAGCATCAACTAGCTTTGTTCAAAGGAAAACCACAAGCTATTAGTCAGTGGAGCATTCCACCCTTATCAATTAATTTCGAGCCTATTTGCTGTTGAAATTTGGTTTGTTTAGCTTCAAACTAAGCTTGATTCAAGCTATTCTTAAGCCAAGGCCAAGCCGAGCTCAACTTGCTCAGTTTATTTGACACCATTAACTAGCTTTGATCAATGGAAAAAAGCTGCTTGACTTGATAAACCTCTCCTAAAGAGGGAATATATGGAAAGCAAAAAACCTAAAACAGAGAGATCAAATATATTATTGATTGGGAGTTCTACATCTGGTTATACCCATTAATCAAGAAGACAATATTTGGACACACCACAATATATCCTGAAATACTACTTAGCAACTTTTTTTTTCTTTTTGGTAGAAGAGATCTATAGGCAATGATCTATAAAATGAGGGTGGTCCTTCCTCAAATACCCCTATCTCCCAAACCTTGGTGAAGGTGGGATTTAATCCCAAGTCACTTGGTATAGCTACTAAATTCTTTAGCTTAGTAAGCTAGTACCTTCTGATTTAATTCAAATACGTAGTAGCTAGCTCTACTAGTGAAATAAAATGTTTTCTTCATTTCTAGACTCCTCCCAACTTAGAGGTACACTAGTTGCTTAAAGGCATTGGAACTTCGCTCAGCATAAATATGAAGGAACAGAGTGCAGCTTATTCACCCTCAAGCTGTGATAGTGTATTAATTTGCATGCACCACTCACCTAAGAAGATTGATTTAGACCTATGTGCACCTACTAGAGGATCCAAATATCAGAGCAATGATGATGCCATTCATGAAACGATATATAACAAAGATTTATGTTTCAAAATGTTTTCTTTTTTTTTTTGAGTGAAAGGGAAGCAAAGAGTTTGCCACCGGCTTTATTGCTAAAATATTTACACAAGACGGAGTGGAGTAAATATTTACACGAAAGAGAATGGAGTAAACAAATACAAGGAAAGAAACAAAGAATCTAGATTGTGATAAAACAACGATTGACTACCACAGGGAATTGAAAAAAAGGATGAAGTAAAGATCACTTGCAGTAAAACTTATGTTTCCAAATGTTTCAGTTTCCCTTCCATAGTTTTGAAAGAATCACCAGGAGTAAAGTTATCCAATTTACTCACAAATCATTTGGAGGTCACATCATCTATGGTACCCAAGGTATATTCCACTTTCCATAAATTCATTAAAATCATGCCAAACAATTTAAACAAAGTATGCCACTACTCTAACCACCAGAAGAAATTATGTGAGGTATTGAATCATTTGCATGTAATGCAAACAATTAGTCTTGATAACGTCTCACTAATATGCTTTTGAGCACATAACAAATATTGTTGTCCTTCCCTCCCCAACCAATAATAGGAATCTGCACTAGTTTGTGTCCTCACTTAACTGAAGAAATTAATTAAGACATCAAAATTCATTTACTAGAACATTGCATCCACATTGTTTCATCCTCATGTCATACCCAAGCTGGGAAGTTGAACGACTTGTGTCTTCCTAAAGGCATAATCCTCAATGTCCTCACATGTAGGTTCCCTTCTCCACAAACATACATCGTGCTGTATGCTCAATCCTTCAGTAAAATATTGATTAGTCTTGGACAACAAGATGATGTGTCAAACTCCTTTCTTTGATTTTCTTCTAAAACGAATAGTTTAATACTATATTTGGCAAGATATTGATTAGTCTGGGACAACCAGATGATGTGTTGAACTCCTTTCTCTGATTTCCTTCTAGAAAGAATAATTTAATACTATATTCAAATTCAAACTAAATCCTAGTTCGAAAGAGTGAGAACTTGATACACCTGCACAAATCAGGTCACTATAATTTAGTGGCCCTCCAACAAATTCAACCGGTAGCACTTGAAGCATATGAACAGATGGATGGCTTTAATTGGTGGCCAATGACATCAGTCCTTATCTCCTTGCAATAAGTGTTCACACCAGAACATTTTCTTTTGAACTTACAAACCTTAAGAATCTGAATTCTTGGATTTACAAACTTATGCAGAGATCTAAAAATCCCGCATCATCATAGGATTCCTCTTTCCAAGGAAATCATATTGCAATTCAAAATTATTGATCAGAATGCAGAAACACAGATAAAATGCTCTAGTTGGAAATGGTTGGTCCATCAACATAAGCATATCACAAGCAAATATACTTCTAAAGTGCAAGTTTCTACCAAATGTTGTCAAATTACAACAAGAATGAGATTCCATCAAGGGACCCCCAGCCTAAAGTAAGTATCAACTATGTAATGTCTAAAGAACCTTGACAAGGTTACCCCTATTCCTGTGTGGACTACCCATACTAAAACAGCAAAGATTTCGCTACATATGATGTAAAAGCAGAACATCTCACGAATCTAACAACAACAAATATGTGCAAGGATTACGCAAAAAGTCACCAAAAAATTTATACAAATGGCTATAGCATATCTTAGGCTTTTAAAATTCAGTTTGTTTTACCGAGTTTAAAATATATAAAAAAAAATCTCCTCTTCTCTGCACAATAGAGATTCTGGATTGGAAAGTCACTCAAAATGGACCTTTAGCTCTACAGCTCCTTTTAACCATCTGACTAAGTGAGAGATAACCTTAACAACTAACACTTTAAGTACAAAGCATAATTATTCTGAAAATCCTTTCCACATGTAATCTATTTTTGAACTCTAAATAGCTTCAAAGAATGTCAGTACTTGAAATTCTAGAGTGATAGTTGTACTTTGAATACTCTTTTGTTCCAAGGAGTTGGTCTGTGTATGCTTTTATTCCGCCCACATTGAACCTTCCTTAAGACATACACTACTCTCCATGTTAACATAATTCTTTCATAATCTTCCATACTTAAACTGGGAAAAAGGACACAATTCCCAGCATCTCTGAAGTGCACTTTTATTTCTGTATTTGCAGCCAAATTTCTTTTCAAGTCAATACTTATAACACATTTTTCATTCAACAACATTTTAGGCATCTGCTCCATTTCCATAACCTCATTATACTTCATAAGCAGTTTGCCATTGTAATGTATGTACCAAAGTGTGTTTCAGAACCATTTCACTATTGTTTGACAGCTCACATGTTTCTATAAATCGGTTACTTTTTGGCAAAACCATCTAATGTCCAAATTCTGTTGTTATCAATATAGTTCTTGAACATTGAAATGCACTATAATTACAATAGATGGAACAATAAATCCCAAATATAGTGAGTACCTCTCATATGATACTCACAAAAAGCAAACATAAAACGTACTGAATATCATGATAAAGTTTAGACCACCACTTGATATCTTGCCCAAAATGCAGTCTAGTGAGGTAGTTTGCTAGCTTGGAAGGAGAGAATCCGTCAGCAGCTACTGCTTCATAGTAATATTAATATATATGCCCAAAATTTTGCTAATTAACACTAGAATAACTAGATCTAGGTAGATATTTTAATGTCTGATATCTCTACAGCAAGTTAAAATTTACTTAATAATATATGGAAAAGGGATGATGAACAGGGTTATCTCACCAGCAGGCAAAAAGCTGGAGCTCAGTTGCGTCGAGCATTGCAACACAAACCAAATAAGAAAGAGAAGAATCTAAAGTACATAACAAATTCTCTCTTCACACGCCTTGCAGATTGTTCCTCTGTCCGGTAATAATTCCTTTATTTTGACTACATATAACAATTATTAAAGAACCATGGTTATTCTTAACAATGAATAATGACACAAACATAAATCATCAATGTAGGATACCATATTAGTACTTCTACCACATATGCATTGAGGGCAACAAAATCAATGGTGTAAACAGGGAGTTATAAAATATAAAATCAATGCCGAAAATAAGTATCTTTGATTAAATATATAACCGGATAGGTGAGGCTCCATGAATAGATTTTGTTTTTTCACAAATCAAAATAGAGAAAGCACCATAATAAAGGTGAGATCGAACAAGAGAAGGATGAGACTGTACATATATCAGAATGAAAGAACCGGGAGTGAGGAATGCTTGCTTCATTACCTCTTGTGCGTCTACTCATCTTCAACATAATCACTTAAGTTGGTGCTGAACGCAGAGGGACTCTTGGAGATGTATCTGGATCCACCACGATTCCCGGCATATACGTAGGGGATATGTTCAATCTTGGCCCAATCTAAGCCATTCTTGAGGCATCTGCGGAGTAGTTGGTCGTTAGCCTCGATCTCAAGCTTGTTGAGTGCAGGGAAGTCAGGTTGTCCTCCACGTATCCACTCTGGTAGGGACTGCATCTCTTGATCTTCCAACTTCAATGTTTTCAAGCTGGGAACGTCGGAAACACCCTCCAGATTAGGGCAGTGAGATATTTTTAATTCTTTGACAGATGAAAAGCCCCTGATTTCTTTTAGATTAGCACAGTGACCTATGTTCAGCTTTGCTAGGGTAGTGGCATGGTGAACAAGGCCAGAAGGAAGAGACCTCAACTTTAGACAATAATCAAGTGTCAATTCTTTCAAGTTTGGTAAGGCTATCAGTCTGTCATCATCCTTCACCTCCCATTCCCATTCCTCGCAACTGTCTAAATATTGGACGATCAATGTCGTTAACTTAGGGAATGAAATTTGTATCCTGCCTCCTTGATCTCTGCTCCAGTAGTGAGGTTCCAGACCCAAAAATTCGGTCCCAATCTTTGTGACAGCATCTGCAGACCATATTCTGAGGTAATCCAAGTTGGGGAGCTTCCCTAGTGGTGGAAGTTGCGGGCACTTGTCACAGCTGAAGAGTTCCAATCGTCGGAGCGAGTCCGTACTGCTAGATGCTATCCAACTCGGGTGATGGAGTCCAAAGAACCAAAGATTGAGAGAGACTCTAGGCGTGACGGTGACGGTGGGCAGAGCGTCACCTCAAAGACAACCTCAATTTTTTGATCTCCTCTTCATATACTGGTCCATCATCAATTCTAGGAGGTGCGCACAACAAACGTAGCTCTTCAAGCTGCAACATGTCTCTCAGTGCATTTAGTCCTCCAACGTGACCCTCATTCAGTGCCCTCTCCAGCTTGTAGATTTCGAGCATTTTAAGCCCTTTTAGAGATCTCAATTCTTCCAACGTACACCAACCACTATTGTTATTGTTGTTCCTGACCACAAAACCTCTCAGTTTGTTAAGTTGATGCAAGTATGCAATTTCAATAGGTATACCCTCCAGTTCTGTCGCCCCAAGGTCAAGCAATCTCAGGTTGCGCAACTTTCCGATGCTTTTAGGAAGGCTGCGTAGATCGAGGCAACCAAGGAGGATCAAGAACTTCAGATTTACAAGGTTTCCTATGCTCTCTGGTAGCTCACTTACCCCAGAAGATGACAAATTTAAACAACGTAGATGTATGAGATTTCCCAAGGAGCCTGGCAATTTTGTGAGCCGAGAGCCGGAAAAGTCTAGTACTCTCAGAAGCGGTTTCTTTTAATCAGATTGTTGACATCATTCTCTTCCACCGGTGACCCTCTCATGGATAACAGTAGAGTTCTCAAGGAGTTGTACCCTTCCAATGCATCAATAAATGCTTGGCGCTTTTCTATAACAGAGCCCCATAAGCGACGTGGCTTCACTGGAGATGAACTATTTAGGACTCGTTCAACCCCATCTTTTGCCAACAAGTTCTCATCTCCTACTAAAAATCGAGCAAGCGACCATAGGAGATCATGCACCGTGCAACTAGGATCGTCAACGAAGCCACATGGTTGGAAAAACTCCTCTGAACAAGTTTTCGATAATAATCTTCACCTAACTCTTCCAGTGTTAGATCTCCTTCTTCATGGATGAACCCTTCAGAGATCCAGCAATGAATTAGTTCTTGAGGACCGAATATATGGTCCTCGGGGAACAGCGAGCAATATAAAAGCATTGCTTAAGGTAAGATGGCAGGTCTTCATAACTCAAGTATAGGGCGGGTTGAACCTCTTCGGGAAAGTCGGTTCCAGAAGACCAAACATTGTATGAAAGGGTTTTAAGCACTTTCTCCCACTCTTTCTTGTTCCTGCTCTTCGTTGATAATACTCCTCCAATGGTCTTGATAGCAAGAGGGAGGCCACCACATTTGTCAACAATCTCCTTTCCGATATCCTTTAAATCTTCGATCTCTCTCTCCTCCTCGCTCAAAACCACCTTCTTACGTAGCAGCGCCCAACCATCGTCAGCAGACAAGAGCTCTACTTTATGATGAGGTGCTACAGCCTTCATTTGCAATGCAACATTCTCCTTTCTTGTGGTCACAAGCACCCTACTTCCAGTTGCCCCACTCTGCAAGGGGTTTCGGAGTAAATCATTCCATACTTTCTGGTCCCAGGAGTCATCCAAGACGAGCAAGAATTTCTTATTTGTGACAGTGTTTTGCACCTCGGTCTCGAGCAATGCTCTACTAGAAGCGCCTCCCGGATTGCCCCTCCCTGAGTGATGATGTCTTTCAGTAGACTATTCTCATCAAAATCTTTGGACACGCAGACCCAGAGCTTCATCGGGAAGTTGGCTGCTATCCTTGCATCGTTAAAAATCCTCCGAGCAAGAGTGGTCTTGCCGATTCCACCGATTCCTACGATGGCATATACAAGAATCTTTCCCGAGTGCCCTCCGTAAGCAACAACTCCACCAGTTTGTCGGTATCCTTCTCGATATTGGACCCTACGATATCAGGCTCAGAAATGGGAGATGTCTTCCTGCTAACTCGAGAAGTGGGTCGGTGGTCATCGCGGCGGCCGGCGGAAGAGAGCTGGAGATCAAATTTAGATTTCTCTGCCAAGATGTCCTCCAGATTACTGTTGAGGTCTTGGATTCTCCTTCCAATCTGGTGAGCAAATACTGTCTTGCCAAAGCAAGAGAAAGAGAAGAGGCGGCACTGACCGCATACCGACGTCCACAAAGAACGACAAGAGGAGCAGGGTTGACGTCCAGAGGAGACTGCAGCTTTAGATTTCTCGGCCTCGATCCGGCAGTCCTCAAGGATGTCGTCAGCATCGTACATGACGTCTTTGAGCTTCTTGAGCCAGTTGTCTATGGCTTTGCTCTGAATCTTTTACTCTCAGCATCGGCGAGGACGTCATTGATTGTTCGAAATTTTTTTGGAGCCGTTTGATCTCGCCCTTCACACCCCAAAGCATGGCCACCTCGTCCTTCGCCAAAGCCGCCAGGCCATCAAGGAGCTTTGGGACGAAGGCCTCGGCTATAAACGACATCTCCTTCTTGGACGATGATTTCTAGCTAGCAACCAAAATCTAGAAGAGAGGTAAGCAGAACAAAGAACACCTAGGATGTCGGTAACCAATTAACAAAATTGAAAAGGAAATAAGCAAAAGAGAAGGATTACAAATTAAAGCATCGATTCAGAGAAGGTGCCCGCTGGCACTTGGATTTCGTCATCTTCCATTAAATTGGGCGTCCTCTCCCAAGATTAATATATTCTGAATTCGTGTATTATTATGATTCCTTGTTTGTTAGATATGCAAAGAGATACATGGTTACAGCCATCGAGTAAATATTGATTAAGATTATAATACCATCTTAATATTAAAAAATATTTATATTAATAAATATATTATAAATTTGATCATATTTTATATAAAATTATTTCTATCCAAACGTAGTAATCTTTTTTTTTTCAATACTATTTTTAAATATTTTTTTATCAATCAAATATAATAAAATTATTTCTTCTATAATTATTTTTAAATGAATAATTTTAAAATTATAAAATTATCTCATAATATGATATACTTAAACTAATAGCCCTTAAGTAATGTATGAATTTTTAGTAACAAATTTGAAACTATTTTTAAATTCTCCTAGAAGTTCAAAAACTTTGATTTGGCAAAACCTCTAATTAAGAACTTTTCCCTAAAAATGCTATCTAAAGCCCATCAAAAGTATGAACTTTGTAGTTATTATATTATTTATTTACAATATTTAGATTAACATCAAAATATATAAATTATGGAATAAAAATACTTTACATTATATTATATTAATATGAAAATAGTGTTAAATTATATGCTAAAATAATAATACCACATCCACATATCATAACAATGTTATATTTTTAATAATATATTATTACATTATATTATGTTATATTACATTATATATTATCATAATATAATTATATAATATTATATTATATAATATTAATTACAAATAATTATTATATCATAATATATTATAATATTAATATTATGTAAATTAATTAAATAATAGAACTAAATCATATAATTAGTAACATAATATAATATTATAATATTATATCAAATTATATTATACTATATAGTACAATATAATCTGCTATACTAATATCATGACAATTTATATTACTACCATTATTATTTGTAATAATAATATTTTAGTAGTTTAACATTATTATATTCTATTATTATATTATTATCTTGTAATATTATCATATTCTAACCTTATACCATCTAACATAAGTAATGTATGAATTAAGAATATTTTATCGTAATAATTCTTGATAGTATAAATAGTTAAAAGATTGAAAACACAATGCAATTTTCTTTATTACCATTTTCTCATACTAAAAATATTTTCTCAATTTAGTTACCAAGTGGATATTAAAGTCTCATGATAATTTAAAAATATAGTTATCTAACAATAAATATCTTTTATTAAAAATTTATTTCAAAAGCTTTACTAATAAAAGCTCTATGAATAACAACAATCTCAAATAGGGCCTAAATATCCTCATTTTTAAGACTTACTTCATTAGAATATCATATCTAGCTAGACAATTAAGGGTCTTCTTTATAACATTTCTCCTATTCATAAAGCCGGCATTTAGGTAAGACAGGATATTCAACTCTTGTATTAGTGTACAAGTAATCTATTAAAAAATCTTTATACAACATTATTTGAGAGATTAATTTTATTAATAATTAGAAAAATTAAAAGTCATTAGTTCAAGTTTAAGATAATTGTTCCATGGATGTTTGACAAGGAAATAATGATATCAATAAAATTAGCATTAATGGTAATCAAATTTTGTGAATTCTAGTAAATAAATGAATGAGATAAAGTTAAATCCAATAATCTGTAGGTACAATAAATTTGCTTAAGGATAATAGAATGTTTATACAGTTCAATCAGAATACTACAACATATTAGATAATATATAAAGCAGTTCTATCATGTAAAAGAAGATGGAGAAAGTTTAGTCGTCTGCTTGAGTTTCTTATCTTACTATCATATACACTCTTTTATTTGAACTCCACCTGGTTCTTTGTTTATAATATTTGTCCGATGAAAGGCCCAACATGCATACTTTGTTCAACGTTTCCACCTTTTTTTTTCTTTTGGTAAACTTTCCATCTTTTTTTTAAAGCCATGTTTATTATATGTGTACAACATTCGTATGTAATAAATCTAACCTTCAAGAGAAAAGAATAGGGCAACAAAAAATACCCAATCCCAAGATGGTGAAATAAAATTTGCATCGGTCAAGATCTTTCCTTTTAGTTCATAGAGTACTCTTAAATAATAGAAAAAAATATACCTCTCTTGGTTGTTTATTCAAAAATCAACACTCCAAAATTCTTGCATAAAAATTATCGAAGCCAAGCATGTATAACAATGATTTGGGTTGTATCTTTCACATATACAAAAAAATGATTATCCTACTTTTACGTTGTCAACTTTTGAATCACACAATGGCCACACAAGCAAATAGACGAAAAAAATAGAGTACTTTGAGATAGGGATGGAAAGGAGTAGGATTTGGGTTGGATATTGTACTATCCATCTCCAAATCTGAACTTAATACTCTATATCCAAATTCTATCTGATATCCGATCGGATAAGAAAAAGATACACATCTCTATACCCAATGGATTCGGAGATACCTATGGATAATCCATTTCTCCATATCCAATCCATACCTGCCCCATGTCTATCCCATACCCAAAAAAATAACAACCAAATAATTTATGCATATTATCAATCAAATAAATTATCAATTCAACGTAGAACATAATTTACAAGTTCAGATTTATAGAAATCAAACATAAAAATAGAATTATAATTCAATATAAAATATATAAATAATTAAATAATTTTATACATATTATCAACCAAAACAGAATTACCAAAATAGAATTATAAATATATATATTCGAGTATGGGTTCGGATATTACCCATACCCGTAGGTTCGGATCGGGTTCGGGTTCAGGTTTGAGTAGAAATAGCACTATCCATACCCATACTATAATTTTTGGATTTTACCCAAATTCGAATCCAAACCCGATCAAACTCTATTTTTTGGATTTGATCGAGTTTGAATATGATGTATACCCATTGGATCAGATCGATTTTGCCATCCTTACTTTGAGATCTGTGTAAAGTGTGATCCAGTAATGGATATCATGAAAACAGATTAATCATTCTTTCATAGAAAAGATACAACTTGAACCCATTTAACAATGCTCCAAGCCTAAAATCATGTAAGATTATCGATAGTCATTTAATGCCACTAAGGCACAATTAGTCCCAAACAAACTGTGTTTGAGAAAAGAGCATGTCTTGGAAACAGCCATAGCATGGAGAATGCATCAATGGCAATCACTATCAACCTTATAGTTTATTAATCCTAGGATAGTATGTAGATTCAAAGAGTTTTGGAGCAATACTCGTGATTTATACCATAGACTGGGCTAATAGTTGCTGGAATAAGTAGTTGATTTTTTGATAAACAAAACTAGCTAGTGATTGATGTTGTTGGTTTGCCAAGTTGATCATGAGCAATTTTTCTTCAAATCAAATTTTATTTATTGCAAAGGAATAAAATAAACAAGGGAGAACTAGCTCAAAAGCAATATATAATTGAATTCACAACCATACTATACTAATTAGATTTGAAGAAAAAACATGGTTTGCTTCAAACGCTTGAAGTTACATTTTAAGAGTTCTCTCAAATGCACGAGATTTAGGTCATCTTCTTTGAACAATAAATAGTATGCCTATAAAGTAGAGCTTGTGTGAAATATTTTGTCATATATTATACTTAATTGATATACATTATTGGCTAGATGCCAACGCACACTCGGTAAGACCTCGGAAGGGGTTGCCAGCTAGAGGGGTGGCTGTTGACTTGGAACAATCCTCGGGAGTCGATCTGGAGGGTCGACTTGCTCCTGATAGCTAGAAATTAAATAGGGCTAACTGTCCAGCCGACCGCCTGAGGTCGATCTGGCTTGATATACATCAGCTCAGGTGCGAAGTCCCTTAGGCCCCGTCCGCATGCTTATCATGGGATACTGAGCCTTATGGATAAAGACTAATAAATTTCTCCTTCTATTTGGCAATTGCCTTTTAGAAGAGTGATTAGGAGCTACGGTTCTAATATGTGGTATCAGAACAAGGTTACAAGTTCGAATCCCATCAGATCCTTCGGATGTTGCTGGGAGAAGGATTGTTTGTCAGGTGCTAGCACACACTCGATGAGCCCCCAAGAGGGGGTTGCCAGCTGAAGGGATGACTGTTGACTTAAAACAATCCTCGGAAGTCGATCTAGAGGGTCGACTCGTCTCTGCCATCCAGCCTGCTACTTAAAGTCGATCTGGCTTGATGCACGGGTCAGCTCTAGTGCAGCCCCTCAGGCCCATCCACATGCTCATCGTAGGATTCTGAGCCTTGTGGATAAAAGCTAATAAATCCCTCCTTCTATCGAGTAATTGCCTTTTAAAACAGTAGCTAGGAGCTACGGTCCTAATATACATGTAGAAGATAAATTATTTGTAATGCATGCAAATTCAAGTTCATTATGTCCACTTGCTCTTTTAAGTCTCATAAAACTAAAAAGAGAAAAATTAAAGGACCTTCTGATTATTATTATGATGTCCGTAATAGAGAAAATCCAAGCAAGAAATTAAATAGAAATTGTGATATGAAACTGTTAGTTTATATCAAGGTGGAGAAGAAAGAATATTCTTTATATTGAAAGATGAGGTTAGGCTTATATCAAAACTCTTGCTACACCAGATTAGCCTAGTTTATCAAAAGGTAGTGAGCTAGGACATAGGTGGGTGGGAAAGTGAGAATGCTTCATAAAATGATTTGATAAAGAGAGAATTGAAATCCAAAATATAGTCAATGAAAACATGGCTTGTTTACTGACTCATGTATATTTTTGCAATGCATACTTGGATTTCTTCCTCTTTTTAATCATGGCATGTAACCTATATAGGTGACAGCATACTATGTTCCATTGAGTATCTGACCTAATTCAACCCTAATGGGGTGGGTTATATCTAACCTAGCTAGAGTCAGAGGTGGGGTGGTTCTTCGTTCTAAAACCTACAATAAATCCAGAGTAAATATGAATAATGATAGTACCTACCTCGAATCAGACCTAATTATATATGAACCTTGATGATTATGATGATAATAGAGAAGAAAATATTGTGAATGATCATAATAAACATATGAAAAAGTACAAGATAATACTTAGTTATTTCTCTTTTAGTTGATTGCTTTTCTTAGTTTAAAGAACATTTGCCTTCCTAAAAAAATAATATTTCAATATATTGAACAATATTTCTATTTATTGTTTCTATAATTATTGAAATTTAGATCATATGTTCTATATTTTCGACTCTTATCCTGTCTAATGTTACGTGAAGCATCGAGATTTATTTTTATATTTTTATATTTTATTTATATGAAAAAAATGGTTTTTATAGTTTATCCATCACAACTTGTCCCACCTAACTCTATATGTCCACGCCCATGATGGTTCCATGGTAAGTATGGATACATGATTCCTCGTTACAGGATAGATATAGATAATGGCCTACTCAATCCATAGCCACCCCATTACATCCTTAATAGCTTACTATTTCTTACCTTTCTATATCAATCGATAAGCCCAGATAGATTAAAGGTTGCATGCAGCTAAGGGTAGGAACCCAAGTTGATCAAGTTAGATATAAGTTGGGTCAGATATTAGATATCAGCTGAGTTAAAAATTGTCAATATGATCTTTTATTAAATAAGTTAAAAATTTGAATTTGAAACCGACTTATTTATTAAATAAATAATTGAATCCAACCTATATAATCTTTTACTAAAAAGTCAAATCAAGTTAAATGTGTTAAATAAATTAAGTGAATTTTTAACTGATTAAATAGATTTGAACAAGTTGAACAGGTTAAGCAGGTCATCTTAAATAGGACAAGCATAGATTAGGCATTTTTTAAATAGGTTAAACATATTGTTAAATAAATTATATCATTATCCAACCTAATTATTAAACATATCAAAAGGGTTAGATGGATCTAAGGTTCAAATCTGTATCCGACCCATTTAATAATAGGTCTAAATGGGTTGACCAATGTGTTAATAATCCAAACAAATCTATATCAAACTTGAATTGGACGACGTCATCTCTCTCTTTAGCACATACTTAGAAGATGTTCAATATTTGACTATAGTTCGACAGTTTCATCGTTATTCTATCAAAACAAGGACAAGGTTGGATGAAGAAGCCATTGAAATAGGAATTTTTACAAACACAAAACTATAATTAACACTATTGGAGGCTTGAAAATAAACTAAATATAAAGAACACAGCTTAGTCAGAATTCTTCCTCTTTTATTGATCAAAATTAGTTGGAAGGCTTAATTTGGCAAATTTTTCACCTCATTAGTTGCCAACTTTAAGTTAACAACTATGGACCACCTTAGGTCAATGTTAGCCAATTGAATATAAAAGTATAATGATCTCAAGATGTTTCTCCTGCACATATATTTTTTATGGACACAAAAATTTTCAGAACAAAATAAAATCCACAATAAAGAACTCACCTAACCACGTCTACATCAAAAGACCTACTGACACTTTCTAAATGGTGTTAGTTTTACCAATAGATCCGATGTTAAGATTAACCTACCATGCAAAAGATGAGGCCGAGAAAATGCAGCAATCAGCCTTAGGCTAACCGGTGCCAGGTGCGAATTCCCTTCATGAAAATTTTCAGTTAGATTATACTTATAAACGCCAGCAAAGACTATGACAACCGAGCTGGGCGTCAATTCAAGCAATCCAACAATTGGGACAACCTATTTCCTCGTCCCTTATCACAACCAAATACCAGTCAATCATCAACAAAGATCCCAGGACTGCCAAACAAATTTCTTGCAGCTTATGAATCAAAACTCGGTCTTTAACGAATTCTATGCTAATAATGTTACGATTTTGACACATGAACATCTAGAATTATCGCGACATTAAGGTAAAACACACCAAATTTGATCAAAGAAAGAAGGACAGAGGATCACCAAAAGGCAGTATGGATTGAGAACTCGACGCCGATAGGACGAGATGGAGGAGAAGAGGGCCTATCCCAGGCTCAGATGCTGGTCGGCCATGCTGCCTACCGACCCCGACGTCTCATCCACCGGCATACCTTTAAGTTCCATCCGCTGCGTGTTCGGCTCGTCTTCCCATGCATTAAAAGCACAAGAAATTCGATTCGATACGTGAATTGGGAGCAAGAACATTTCCGTTACCGGTACGATGGAGAATGCCTTGCAAGAAAGATATATTCTGTGTCTTGTCGTTGCTTGCATGGTGGGAGAAGATCTTGCAAGGAACGCATATTCCCTTTTTCTAATTATTGCTTGCGAAATACTTTTCTTATTCTCGAGTGCGTGTACAAAGATTGGAGATCCCCAGGGCGCCCTTAGTCACCCTTTCGCCGTCCATTTGGACGCATCTCCAGCGCTTAAAGTGGACAACTTGCGAGCTACCGTCCTATGGGTGAAGTGAACCCATAACTTTTCTGATGAGACTGAGGTGAAACGACCATTGGCATTTGAAAAATCGGAGTGGATCGACCCGACCAAGTTCATGATGCTCAGAAATGATGTACGACCAGAAGACTATGCTCAGCATAACATCCAGCGTAACATTTTTTTTTTTTTTGGCCTAATAAAATCAGAATGACCATTTATATATGTTTGATTGGCAGAGGAGACGGGTGCATGATTTGCTTGGCTAGCAAACATGGGATACGAAAGCGGAGTTACTGCGCCAACCTCTAAGATTGATGGTCTAAGATGATTTAACCATTACTGTACCAACATGGTATTGACGCTCTACAATTACAGGGATGGATGCTTTTGCATGCATGCCAACTTGAGGTATGGGGGACTGGTTCGAGACTTCATAATCCAATGAAATTTGGTTTTGCATTGCAAGCTTTGTCATGATTTTGCGTTGGATGAAACATTATTACTAATCATTTCTATCTATAGGTGTTCCAAGTGCCGAAACAAAATGGCTGAATATAGTTTTTAGAAATTTATGCTATAAATAATTCTTTGTTTGGTCCAAAAAATAGATTGAAAGAATGATAGATAGAAGAAGAATGATGGGTGAAGGAAAGGATGGATAAATCTCCTATCTATCCTTTCATATCTTTGGCTAAATATAGAAAATGGATAAATATGATCCTCTCCTTCGTTTGATATAGAAAGAATGAAAAAAAAAGGATGGATGCCCACTCTCCTATCTAGGCAGAGATCCAATAGCAGCCATTCTAGACAGTCAATCAACAGAATTCCCACTCTTCTATCTAGGTATGCCTCTAAATATTTGTAAACTTGAGAAGAATGACTGGACTCCGCTACTTAAAAAATTATGAAGAAATTTGCGGGCTAGAAAAGTAGATTGCTTTCCACAGCAGGTCGAGTAACACTTCTCAATGCAGTCATCACGTCAATCTTGACCTTTTGGATGTTGAATTTTCTTCGTCCTCTAGATATTATCAGAAAATTGACATCGGCAGGGATTCCTTTGGAAGTGCTGATGAAAAGCAAAAGCAGGGAAATGCTTGCTGAATTGGGCCTTAGTCTGCCGGCCGAAAGAGTTTGGGGAATGGGAATTATTAATCTCCAAACATTCAACCAAGTCCTTTTCTGGTGGTGGAAGCTTTTCTCGGATGTGCCTAAACCATGGAGTATACTAGTGAAATCAGCATACTATCGACGTAGGCCAATATCACTGAGCATGATCCCCAGACAGTGATTATCAACATTCTGCAAGCAAGTTTAACAAGTATCAGGGATAGTTCAAGCATTGGTGAGATTCCAAGTTGGAAACAAATTGCACATCTCTTTCTAGAATGATTCCTAGATTTCTCACCAAGCTTTAAGAGAGAGATTCCCTTGGTTTTTCATCCTCTCATCCAATAAAGACATCACTGTGGGAGAGACTTTCAATCTATCAATCGGAAATAATGGTTGGCGTCTCACATTGCCGCTCAATGATGGTTTTGATCATCAAAAATTATGATAGGAACTCTTGACTGTTGAGTTATCGTCTAACCCGGATACTAACAAGAGAAATGGCCATCAACTAAACAATTCTCAACAAAACAATGCTACCGATTTCTTATGGATGGTGGTGTGAGGCCATTTTTAGCAGAATTATTTGGAAAGTCAAGGTGCCGGAGAAGACAAAATATTTCACTTATCTCAGCTTCCATGATAAGATCCTAACAAAGGTTAATCTAGTTAAAAGAGGTGGAGAGGCAAAGATAGCTGCACCTTGTGTAATTCAAATTCAGAGATCGTGGATCACCTATTCCTTCAATGCCATTCTCAAGACAGGTCTGGTCATCTCTTATTCCCGCTCTTCACTTTAGAGAACTTCTACAAACCCACTTCATGCTGTGGAATTCATGGCGATCAGACAAGCCCATGCATCGTTTATAGAAAGGAGTTGATATCTGACTAGTTGCAAGATTGTAGACCTTATGAAAGGAATGAAACAAGAGATGTTTCGGATACCATGCTTATCTTCCTAATTTTGTAAGCAAACAAATCATGAGACTCTACATATCCTCGACAGAAAATCTTGAAGGGAGAACGAATGTTCGGTACAGGCCATCAGGAGCAACCTTAAACAGGTGCTGAAAGCCTGTAATCAAGTTCAAAACTAGCAACGCTGACAGATGCTTCTGAATTAGCTCCAAATAATCTTTACATAAAATTTCAGCAAGGCACCAACAAACTGGGAATCTAAAGACCAAAATCGGTAGGACGTAAGCCTAAGGGAAATGCACTGAACGCGAAGCTGTAATTACTGCAATTGCTGTGCCTTTGTTATGCTGAATGTAGGTTTGAAAACATAGGCCCTGTAATTGCTAAAGTTGAATGGACAATCAGCATCCAAAATTCAGAGTATAACCTTACATAATCATACAATATGTGACGCTAAACATAATTAAACTATAACTATTGAGTTAGGTCTTTCCTAACTCATTTTTATCAAAAAAAAAAAAAATAGATGATATTATATAATATTTTTACTAAACTATTATTTGATAAAAATTATGATTATTATCAAGTTATAACATTTATTTATACTAAATAACTAGGCAATGTATAAACTTACAGCCTTTACTGTTGGGTATAAAATACCTCCAGCCGAAGTTCGTGACGGCAATGGCTTCCCTGGGAGCCTTCCAGCTTCCTGCCCTGGGCGGCACATCTCCGGACTTTTCCGGCGGCCGAGCTCCCATAATGTTCCCAAGCCTCGTCGACAGACGAACTCCTCCGACGGACTAACTCTTGCGGTAATCCTCCGGGCTTCTCCAAGCGGGGCTTTTCGATCGTCTACCAGGCTGCTCTGAGCGCTCTCCGGACTCCACTACCGGCCGACCTTCTACAGTGATCGACCGTTCTCCGGACCCTTTCAGATCCTGTTCAACCACGATCGACTCCAATCCGAACTTCTTCCAGAACTTTGACAGTGGTCGAACTCCCCTAGCACCAAGTCCCTCCGGCGGTCGACCGCCTCCGCGACTCCGTCCGGACTCCCACGGGAGCCGGACCACTGCACCAAATCTCTACTGCAGGAAGGTTCCACCCGAACTCCTACGAGAGCCGAACTTCAATTGTAGGCAAACTTCCGCCGGACTCCTACGGGAGCCGGACCTCTACCCCGAATTTTCATTTCAGGTACACTTCACCCGGACTCCTACGGGAGCCGGTTCATTCCCTCCGGACCCCTACGGGAGCCGATTCATTCCCTCCGGATTCCTACGAGAGCCGGACTCCTTTCCCGAATTTTCGTTGCAGGTAGATCTCGTCCAGATTTCGATGAGGTACTCCAAGCTCCCACCAAGTGCGGTCAACTCCGAGCTCCTGCGAAGAGCGGATCACTCCGAACTTCTACCACAGACGGTCCACTCCGAGCTTCAACTACGAGTGATCTACTTCGAATCTCTGCTACAGGCGGCCTATGCCGGATTTCTACTGTAAGCCTCCACCCGCGCTTCTATTGTTAACGAAGCCTTCCCAGGACTCCTATTGCAGGCGGACTCCGACCGGACTTCATCAATAAGTGTCCCATCCGAACTTCTACAAAGTCAGGCTCCGACCGAACTCCTGCAACTGATAGATTTCGAGCAAGCTTCTACGACGGACGGGCTCCAGCAGCAAGACTCTCCCCAACGACCAAATGCTTCCGGTGTCTTCCATGCCTCTCCTACCTTCGACCTCCTACAACGCCGACCGACCTTCAGCGACTCTAGCCGGGCTCCAACAGTGTTCTACTGGTCCCTCCTACAGACAGGCTTCTGCGACACCTGAATTCAGCCAAACAGTCGACCATCAGCCGAACTCCTCATGGAATCGGGCCTCCCCGGCAAACAGCTTTCCAAGAAGGTGCTGCGTTGGGCCAACTCCAGCCGGACTTCTACAACAAAATGATTTCGACCTACCGCGCTAACACCCAAGGCACCTGTCGACAGCCGTTTCGCCGGCAATCTCAGAAACACTTGAGCTCCTCTCAGATGCCCGAGCTCCTCTCAGACGCCCGAGTTCCTCTTAGACATCCGAGCTCCTCCCAGACATCTGAGCTTCCCTCAGACAGAGAGCTATTTCGCTCCTCCAGACACCCCCACCGAGCTTCAGTCGACAGGCTCAGACTCCCTGACAGGTCACGGTAATGGCCACGATTCTGCTCCATTTCCTGTAACGGATCCCACGCGGCCCCATCATGCTCTGGCAAGTCACGACAACGGACACCACTCCATGCTCCACAACAGACTCCACGTGGCAGGCCACGACGATAGCCACGACTCCATTCCACTACTCTCCGTAATAAACCACTCATGGTCCTGAACGGCCTACCATCAGGCGGTTGCAGGCG
>KE504749.1:1118573-1134083 GCA_000441515.1 Elaeis oleifera | reverse complement strand
ATAGCATGACATACATGAGACTTCCTATCGTCGAAGTATAAGGGATCATACTCATACACTCGATCTCTTCAGAAGTGTAAGGACACATCGTCTTGGAGAGTCGAATACCGTACCTAAGGGGTAGCAAACTTCTTTTAGAATTTTTCATGCTGAATCACTTCAACATATTTTCTATGTACAACTTTTATGACAGGCCAAGTGTCCTTCTAGATCTATCTCCATAGATCTTTATCCCAAGGATATAGGGCACTTCCCTTAGGTCTTTCATGGAGAATTCCTTACACAACCAAGCCTTGACCGAAGTCAGCATGGGAATATCATTCCCAATAAGGAGGATGTCATCAACGTACAGTACGAGAAAGACAAGCGCGCTCCCACTAATCTTTTTATAAACATAAAGTTTCTCTTCATTTTTGATGAAACCAACGATTTGATTGCATCATTGGAACGAAGATTCCAGCTCCGAGAAGCCTGCTTTAGTCCATAGATGGACCTTTACAGCGTGCAGACTCGGCGATCACTATCACCGAACATGAAATCCAGAGCTGCTCCATATAAATATCTTCCTCAAGATATCCATTCAGAAAGATAATTTTCATATCCATCTGCCAGATTTCATAATCATAGTAAACTGCAATAGCAAGCAATGTGCGGATGGATTTCAGCATGGCTACAGATGAAAAAGTATCATGATAGTCAATGTCTTTGCGCTGACTATAATCCTTCACCACCAACCTTGCCTTATAGATCTCTACTTTACCATCAGCACATATTTTCTTTATAGATATATTTATACCCAATGAAAATAATTTTCTCTAGTGGATCCATTAAGGACCATACTAGATTTAAGTGCATTGAGTCAATTTTTGACTTCATTGCATCTAACCATTTTTCAAAATCGATGTCAGATATCGTCTCGTTAAAAATACTGGGATCATCACCATGACCCCCAGCTCCCACAAAGAATGCTTCCTCTATATCCTCTTTCAATATATCCATATATCTTTCAGAAGGATAGGAGATTCTACCTGATCTATGAGGTAAAAGTGGAATATTAACTACTAACTCATCATTAACAGATTTCTGAGGATCTATAGCTCATCGCTCTTCAGAGATATTCTCGTCAAGCTCAATTAACCTCTTACTACCACCGTTCTCGATAAATTATTTTCTAAAAATGTAGCATTGCGACTTACAATCACATTGTGGTCATATGAAAGTAAAATAGTATCCAATAGATTCTTTGGATATCCTATAAACCAAGCTACAACTGATCTATCCTCTAACTTGTCAGCTTTCTATTTTTAACATAGACTGGACATCCCCAAATCTTAAGGTAACTCAGACTCGACTTCTTATCATGCTATATCTCATATGATATGGTAGGAACAGACTTTTAAAAAAATTATTAAAATATGCATCACGGTAAGTAAGGCATGTCCCCAAAATATATGGGTAAATCAATGAAGCTTATCATAGATCGGATCATATCCAATAGGATCTTATTTCTCCTTTCTGACATCCTATTAAGTTGATGCATGCCGCAAGGAGTCCATTGAGAACAATATCGTTCTCCTTAAGATGTCCCAAAAATTCAGCACTCAGGTTATTTCTCTCCTCGATCGGATCATAGAACTTTGATGGATTTATCTGTTTGCTTCTCTACCTCTTGTCTGAATTTTTTAAATCTTTCAAAGGCTTCAGACTTATATTTCATAAAAATACATACCTATATCGTGATAAATTATCAGTAAAGATAATGAAGTAGCTATAACCATCTCTGATCTGTACATCAAATGGACCACACACATCGATGTGTACCAAGTTTAGTAACTCGATGGCTCTTTCTCCTTATTCTATAAAGGATAACCTATTCATTTTTTCTCGAAGACATGATTCACAAGTCGAAATCGATTCAGATTTAACTAAGTCAAAGATCCCATCCTTTTTCAGTCTGTTTATCCTGTCCTCTCCAATATGGTCAAGCCTATGATGCCATAAGTATTTATGGTTAAACTCATCTCTAGATCTCTTTTGGCCTACGACATTCACTACTTGCTCATTTAAGTTCACATTAGTATCAACATGCAAGTGATAAAGACTGTCAATCAAAAGATCAGATGTAACCAATTTAGTTCATAAATAAATGAAACAAAAGTCTTTAATAAATTGAAAACAAATCCATCATGTGTTAGTACAAAAATCAAAATCAAATTTCGGCTAGCTACAGGAACAAATAAAATTTTTAAATCTAATCTAAAGTCTGATGGTAATCGAAGAGGATAGGTTCCAACAGCTTCTGCAATAATTTTTACTCCACTACCGACTCAAAGGGTCATGTCACCTTCCCTCAACTTCCTACTTTCCATTAGATCTTGCATTGAAGTACATATATGAGCACTAGAATCAGAGTCCAACAACCAACTAGAAGTAAAAAAATTGTTAGGTTAGATTTTATTATGAGCATACCTTCAGAAGGTTGATCACCCTTTTTTATCTTCAGGCTCTCCAGATAAGACGGACAGTCTCTCCTCCAGTGGCTGTCAGAGTTGCAGTGAAAATACTTTCTTTCTCCATAGTTTCTTCGGAGTGTCCTTCTTAGGCTTGCTCTCCTTCTTCTGCTTCTTTGTAGGTTTTTTTTCTTGAGATTTTCTCTTGGAATGTGCCCACTCAACAGCAAGAATAGAGCTCCTTGAACTTTTCAAGGTACCCTCAATAGCGACTAGTATATTGACCAATTTAGATAAGTTGCAGTCCAATTGTTTATATGATAGTTTACGATAAACTATCTAAACGAACTGGTCAGAGATTGGAGGATCAAATTGACTTTTAATTTCTCTGCATATTAAGCCTGAGCTTCGCAAGCTTCTTAAGGTCCTTGATCATTGTCATACAATGATCGTGGACTGACTGTCCATCATGCATCTTCATACTAAACAACTATGTAGATAATTTGAAGCGTGCGGTCTGACTCTGTTCACCGTACAACTCTTGCAAATGAGTGATCATAGCATGGATAATGGGTATGTACTCATGCTGGCTCTGTAACTCGTTTGATATGGAAGCTAGCACATAGCACTTCATCCTAAGGTCATTATCCGTCCACTTGTCCAGAGCAGCTCTTTGCTTTACCATAAAATGGATTGGTAAGGTTAGGGTATCCTGATCGAGTAAATATCCAATCTTTTCGGATGTCAGGACTATCCTGAGGGTTATGAGCTAGTCTTTATAATTTATACCGGTCAGTCGATTGGTTTCAAGGATGCGGCTAGTGAGTTAGAGATCGACATTATTTATCTTCAAGAGTAGAGATTCTAGTCAGACATTTATACTTAAAATTTATATTTACTCTGAGGACTTTTAGATGCAAATAGACTCCCATTTTTTTTCGGATTCTGATACTTTCTGGATGGAAACAAAATCTGATGCGATTAATGCAAGGTTTCTAGCGGGTGCTGTGGTCCCACCGATGTCGTGCATCTTATTTAATAGTTATTGATGACACGCACACCGATGCATAGGTAACTCTTTATCTAGATGCTTCTCTAAGCATATTGCAGTGATTTAGTTTTAAGTCATGAGAGCTCAAATAATATATATTGCCCCACTCCTTGGTTAAGCCTGATCCACCATTCACAAGCAAATGCGAAGCCGTCATTAAGTCCTTCAGATAACACATATTAGGCCCAACCCTATCTTCATCCTAGAACAACTCTTTGCTAGTAGAGTGGTTACGTATTTTCGATACAACTGAACCACTGTAACTAGCCAAGAACAGTCAACATAAGTACCACGCCAGCACTTCTACAGCGATAGAAGACCATAAGACTTAATATTAATTAGGAAGGTTTAAGTTAGATCTCATCTAACCAGTCATCACATGACTGATCTAATTGGCATGGACTAAACCAAATACCTTAGCAACTAATGAACCCAATCATCCAATTAGCCAGATAAGTGAGATCGGTGGGAGGGTATGCTATTAACTCACCATAGGTAAAATTATCTAGGTGAGTAGCCTCCTAATTAAAAACCACCGATTGAAACTTGTCTTAGGCACCAAATGACTTATTAGTTTCAATTAGTCAGCTTAGGTGAATCGGATTCAAGCCATAAAGTAGGATTAGGTCCTTAGGTTGGCTCGATTCTATATATAGGATTTAATCAATTCAATTTACAATACTTGTAGAATCATAAGCTCAATTAATCTAACTCAAATTAATACTTAACTTGGTTTGATCAATAGCTACATCGATTTTAATTCAATATAATCTAATTGTAACTTAAGATGCAATTTATTGTCCTAATGCAAAACTACTCAAGCCCAACAATTCATGCACATACTAATTTCAGATCAAAAAATAAATTTCAGATCTAAATTCATTGAAAATAAATTTTTGGCTCTCGAAATACTTTTAGAACATGCATGCAATCATATATCATATACATAAAAATTTAATTTTTAAAATAAATTTAAATCTAAACATACCATCATATATCACATATACAAAAATTCAAATCACAGAAATTTAATTTTAACCTATGCATGCTTTCATATATCGCATATATGAATAAAATTTGAATCTAAAACACTTTTCAGATCTTAATATAAATATATACATCTCATGTATAAACTAAATTAAAATTTTGAAAATAATTTTAAAATTTTATGCTACTTTCATACATATGAATATATGGCTCTGATATCACTGTTGGATTTTCTACAGATGCTAATATATATGAATTTTAAAATTTTCTAAATCTAAAATATAGTAAAAAATTAGATTAAAATACTTTTAATCTAAGCATGCATTCATCATATGAAATCACCTATGGATCTAGTTCATATGCTAAAATTAACATAAACTGATTTTAGGACGAATGAATGAAAGTCTGTAATCAATTCATATACCTGAATCACTTGCTCTTTGCATCAAACCTATAACTGAGATTTAATCTAATTCAATCCCTAGATCTGGGACTAAATAGGTTCTAAATTAGTAGCATAAGCATCCTGTTTCTATGGAGTATCCACAGAGCTGATCTAGATAGGCTTCTCTTAATCCTGCTTGTCTGAACCAAAAGCCTGAATAGGCTTGAACCAAGCATGGATGGCTTGAACCAAGCCTGGATAGGCTTGAAATTGTAAACCCTTTTGATCATTTTTCTTGATTCTTGAAGAAATCAAAAATCCTTCTTGATCCCTCAACTAATCAAGAAGAACAACAACCAAGAAGTGGTTGTAACTAACTTTCAACAACTTGAAAGGAAGAAGATGAAATCAAACAATAACTTGGCACCACCCAATTGTCTCCAAAACAATGTTGCCGCCCACCTCTCTAAAAGCTCCAATAAGGGGACACCAAGAGAGAGAGGACGTGGGCTAGAGGGAGGAAGGAGAGGGGAGGTGATGGGCACAATAAAGGTGGCGGCAAAGAAGAGAGGAAGTAAGATAATGAGAGGAGTAAGGCGAGGGCCCTTTATATAGACAACATAAAGATGTCCTAATCAAATTAGGATCCCTCTTCCTAATTATATTAAAAATTCTAGCTTAAATATACTTGGACCAAATAAATAGGGCACCACCCATAACTCACCCACACTCACACCCAATGCTAGACGTCCCATCATATGAGACCCAATAAAAAGTCTCAAATCAGACCACATGATTTCATAAATTTACTTCAAGAGTTCTTAATGAATAAAATTAAAAATTCTTTCTTAATTTAATCCAAATCATAAATTAAACATCTAACCATTGGAGCTTATTAAATCAAATTCAATTAGATTTAAATCAAGTGTAGGAATTGATTAATGCTTATCATATAAGCAAACTAACTACAAGAAGAATTGGGTTCACCCAGATGCTAGCAAGATTAACATAAATCCAAAAAAAATTTTCTAAATCCATATAAATTGATACTTCATAAGTCTAATTATTAACCAATCCATATCTTCTTCCTTTATGTGTGATCTCATAGGTTCAATTCTATCTGATAGTGAGATAAATCATGATCTCTATCATAGGTATCATTGAAACTCCTTTCAGTGAGTCAGAATAATTTCACTCTAACTCAACAAGGATTATTGATCCAAAATGATCCTATTGAGCTCTCACAATCTATCAGTGACATCTAGAATATATAGCGGTAACCTAACAGAACCGAAATAAAATCTTTAAGTGTAGTTAGTATATGATACAGTCTCTCTATCGTGAGTTTCTATTAGATGGCAGGTCATGGATAAATCGTCAAACGTCATCATCAGTCACATGATAGATATGATTAGCTCAAGTTCAACAATGATTTCAAATAAAAATTCTTTCCATTAATCACACTGCTATGACCATAGATTTGTGGACTTAATTTTTTAAATCTCATAAGACTACTCCTCTCTATTAAGATCGATAGATCCCATATAGATGCACACGTTGCTTACATAGCTCAGCCAACTCAAATCAATATTTACTACAAAAACTCATGATCGAGTTAATGTTTATGTATAATCAAACTACAGTAATTTATTATGAGTAACTGTGACACCGCAGATCAAAAAATCAGTCACATAACTATAGTATCAAGATAATCACTGACGATCAAATAAAAATTCATATAATCTCTCCTATGGTCACGCTCAATACTAATTGTTCTTTAGCAACTACCCACACTTACCTCTCCATGTTTCTACACCATAGACTAGAGACTCATCTACTCTGAAGAAAACGAACCGTGCGTCAGTCTATCTAGATTGATCACCATCTCCATGACTATTCTATGATCGAAAATAATTTAGGAATCGATCATACATGATTTTATTCTCAATATTTAAAATATGTATTGTAACGTCAATTTCAAAAATGATTCAAGGACACATAATACTTGAATGAAAATAAAATTTATCTTTTATTGATTAAATTAATAGTTTAAGTATAAATATATATCATAGAACAAAATATATCAGTCAGTAATTGATTTTAGTACATACATCTAACAATGCATTATCTACTCAATTTGAAGATGCTCAAAGGTGTGTCTGTTATTGATCATATCAATAAATTCAATCTGATTACTAGATAATTAAGCTCTATTGATATAAGGTTTGAGGATGAAGTTCGTACTTTAATTTTACTATCTTCTTTGCCTAAGAGTTGGGTGCTACTGTGACAGCAGTGAGTAGTTCTTGTAACTCAAGCAAGCTAAAATTTGAAGATATCCGAAACCTAATTCTCAGTGATGATATCAGAAGAAAAATTCAAAGGAAACTCTAGCTCTGCCTTAGTTACTCAAGAAAGTAAAGGAAGGACTACACAATGCAACAAAGACCATGAAAAATCCAAGTCTAAGATAAGAAGCCAATCTTGACCTAAAGGTGATGGCTGTTGGCACTACGGCAAGAAAGGATATATCAGAGAGAACTACTGGGCAAGAAAGGATAAAGGACAGAATGAGAAATCCGTCAATGCAGTAACAAAGGCAACTGCTGATTCTCTGGTCCTCAGCATGGACAATCCGATGGAGTCATGGATCCTAGACTCTGGAGCTTCATTTTGTTCCATCTCACAAAATGAGTGTATATTGAATTACACTATCGGAGATTTAAAAAATTATCTTACTAATAAAGAAGCCGAATCAGTCAGTATGGAAGCTCAAGAATGTCAGACATATCCCAAGTTTGAAGAGGAATCTGATTTCAGTTGGGCATGTGGATAATGAGGGGTACATTATAACTTTTGTTGGTGGCTCTTGGAAGATCATCAAAGGTGCTATGGTGGTAGCACAAGGAAGCAAGATGGGTACCCTCTACATAACTAATAATATCAGGGATTCAGTGGCACTGGCACTGACAGACTCAGAGTTGTGGCATTGCAGACTGGATCACATGAGCGAAAAAAGAATGCAAGTATTATTGAAGAAGGACAAGCTGACAGGTCTAAAGTCTCTTGATATTGATATCTGCGAGGATTGTATTCTTGAAAAGTAGAAGAAGGTTAGTTTCTCCAAAATTGAAAGAATACCAAAAGCAAGAATGTTAGAGCTTATACATACAGACGTGTGGGGTCCCTCTCCAGTTCCATCCCTTGGAGGCTCGCGATACTACGTGACGTTCATTGATGATTCCATCAAAAGGTATGGATTTATGTTCTAAAAATAAATCTAACGTATTTTTACTTTTAGAAATTGAAAGAGTCTGGTAGAGAATGAGTCTGGTAAGAAAATCAAATGCCTGAGATCAGATAATGGAGGCGAATATGATAGCACCGAGTTCAAGGAGTTCTGCGCAGCAAATGGAATCAAGATGAAAAAGACCATCCTGAGCATGCCACAACAGAACGGGGTAGCTGAGTATATGAACCAAACCTTAAATGAGAGAGCCAGGAGCATGAGGATTCATGCTGGTTTGCCCAAGATGCTCTAAGCTAAGGTAGTTAGCACCACTACCTATCTGTTAAACAGAGGTCCATCAGTTTCTATTGATAACAAGCTACCAGAAGAAGAGTGGACAGGAAAGTCAGTAAATTTATCTCACCTGAAGGTCTTCGGCTGTATCTCTTATGTGCTCGTCAATGCTAAAAGGAGGAGACAAGCTCGATGTGAAATCGAAGAAGTACTTTTTTACTGGGTATGGCACTGATGAATTTGGCTACAAGTTCTGAAGTGAACAGGACAGAAAAATCATCAGAAGCAAGGATGTGATCTTTAATAAAGAAGCCTCTGTAAGAACAAGGATGTTCTTGATAGTGTAAGGGAGCCAGTCAAGGAGAATGAATAGGTCGAGTTGGAAGGTATCACAGAGGATGATATTGTCAAGGGAGCTAATGAAGATCCTGAACCAGAGCCAGAGACACCTCAACCAAGGAGATCCACAAGAATCTTAAGACCACCAGAAAGGTACTCACCTTCTCTTCATTATTTGTTGTTGATAGATGGCAGTGAACCTGAATGCTATGAAAAGCTGTGGAGAGCAAAGATTCGATCAAGTGGGAGCTGGCAATGGAGGATGAGATGCAGTCCTTAAAGAAGAATCAGATTTGGAAGCTCAGTACATTATCAGAAGGAAGAAGGCTGTACACAACAAGTGGGTTTATAAGATCAAGAAAGAGCATGATGGTAGCAAGAGGTACAAGACCAGGTTAGTTGTTAATGACTTCCAATAGAAAGAAGATATCGACTACGCTAAAATTTTTTTCTCCTGTTGTTAAGCTCTCTACTATTAGAGTGATTCTAAGTATAATAGCAGCTGAAAATTTATACTTAAAATAGTTAGATGTTACTACTGCTTTCCTACATGGTGAGATAGATGAGGATATATATATGCAGCAGCCTATTGGCTTTGTAGTCCCTGATAAGGAAGATCTTATGTACAAGTTAAGAAAGAGTTTGTATAGTTTGAAATAGGCCCCTAGATTATGGTACAAAAAATTTGATGGATTCATGACTAACAATGATTTTGCAAGGTGCCAGAAGGATCATTACTGTTATTACAGGATCATCGATGGTAGTTTTATAATCTTACTCTTGTATGTTGATAACATGCTGATAGTCGGATTGAACATGCGAGAGATTGAAAGATGAAAAAGGGAGCCGTCAAAAGAGTTTGCAATATTAAAGGATATGAGCACAGTAGATACTTGAGTTGAGAATTGAAAGAAACAGAGTGACAGGCACACTGAAGCTGATTCAAGGAAGCTACATTCAAAAGGTGTTGGACAGGTTCAACATGACAGATGCAAAGCCTGTAAAGATACCTTTGGCCAGTCATTTCAAGCTTTCAAAAAACAATCATCCAAGGACGATAATGAGCTGAAGAGAATGGCAAGGGTTTCTTATGCTTCAACGGTTGGCAGCTTGATGTATGCGATGGTTTGCACGAGACCCGACATTACACATGCAATGGTGGCTGTGAGCAGGTACATGGCCAACTGGGTGAGCAACATTGGGAAGCTGCCAAGTGGATCTTGAAATACTTGAAAGGTACCAAGGATGTTGGCTTATGCTACGGGAGGGGTAGTCAAATACTATAGGGATTCGTGGATGCAGACTTAGGTGGTGATGCTGACACCAGAAGGAGCACGACAAGGTATGTTTTTACCATTGATGGAATAGCAATGAACTGGATTTCACGACTACAAAAGATTGTGGCTCTTTCAACCATCGAGGCAAAGGATGTCGCAATCACAGAAGCCAGCAGGAGATGATTTGGCTACAGAATTTACTGCAATGACTAGATAGAGAGCAGAGTTGCAGTGTACTATTAGTGACAGTCAGAGTGCTATTCATCTTGTGAAGAATCTCATGTTCCATGCAAGAACAAAGCACATACAGCTAAAATATCACTTCATCAGTGTATTGCTTGAAGATAGAAGCTTGTCATTGGAGAAGATATAGGGCTCAAAGAATTCAGCTGATATGCTAATCAAGATAGTCACTACAGAGAAACTGGGGCTGTATATGGCCTCAATTGGCCTCCAAAGCTAGTTGAATGAAGGTGTCGCATAGAATACTGATAAGCTCATATTTATACTATATTTTTTCCTCTTATTTATTAAGTTTTGATTCATTTTTGATTTATTTACTAAAAATTGCACTCTAATGTGGTGTATTTGCATTCAAAAAAAAATAAAAAGAAGGGAAACTCATGCAAAAATCGAAACCAAAATCAAGTAAAAATCAGTCCAAAAACCAGTGAAAATATAGTCGGTGTATCATGGACCAACAAATCGATCCACAAAATCCAGTCGTGGTCCATAGAACAAGGCTGTCGGTCCACAATCGTGGTCCACAGGAGGCTGAAGGCATTATGCACTGATCAACAGTCGAGAATCAATCTCACACCTGATCGGATGGGTGTGGTTGATGCTGACTGAAAGAAGAGTTCTGGGAGAAAAGTTTTGCACGATTCAACGGCCCAAATCCCATCTGAAGGTTGATCCAATGGTTCACATCGAATTCGACCTGATTCAAGAGCTGGGCAAGTGATTTTTGATGCGATCTGGGCTGTTTAATGCTGATCCAATGGCCAAAAAGTAGTTTCGCCTGAGACACTCATTTGGGAGGTGATTTTGAGATGTTTTAAGACTCCTTATGATACCAGGATGTGGAAAATTTTAGCGGCTATAAAGGGAGATGACCTGAGACGCAGAAATGAGCCAACAGAGGCCAAAAATAGAGGAAAACAAGCCCATCTTCTCTTCTTTTCTTTCCTTCTCTCTTCATCTTCAAGTCCAACCTTTCTCCAATAGTTTTCTTCATACCAAGAGCATTGAATTAAAGCAATATTCAGCAACAAGCAGTATTCTATTTGGAGTTTATGATGTTATTTATTTATTTACTATTTTTATTCTTTTCATCATAAACTAATTTATTTACTAAGGCTAAGATGTAGCCACTCTTTTAATGCGATATTCAGTATCACTGAATTCTAGAATTATTTTGTTCATGAGAAGTATGCAAATCTGTGCTTAATGCTTTTAGATTATTGACCATCTTCTAATTGATCTGATGGGCATAGATGATACGGATCCAGTACTTCTATGTCAATGCTTCTGATTTGTATACTTTGTGTTTGAATCAGATTAAGGTTCCTATGCATGTGATAATTTTAATACGCTTTGGATGTAGCATGTTTTAATTAGAGGGTTTCATAGAACTTAATGCATCATTGCTTATTTAAATTATACTTGGACCAAAGGATAGTTAAAAAGTAGTGATAGTTTTGCTATGCCTGGACTAAAAGGTAGTAAATAATTTAGGAAACTCCACCATCATATGAAACAAAAAATTGATCTAGATTGCATGATTACTTGAATATTGTATTAATTAAGTTGGTAAACTGATTGTAGTGTTTATCTACTCTTGATTTCAATCCTAAAAATCACATCCTTTATGTTCTCTTACAATTTTTAATTATTTTTTATTTTTTATTCTCTTTATAAATTGATTTCTAATAAATTTAAGAAAGTATTTTTCAGTACTTAGTTTTAATTTTGTTGGATGATACTCTACTCATACACTATACTATTTAATCGACTGGTACGTTTGTCATAGCGATAGATTTGTATGCATCAAATTTTGATGCCATTGTCGGAGATTGTGTCTAAATAATATTGAAATTACGATCCTTGTTTACTTAAATTTATTTTAATTTTATTTTATTTATTTGTAGGTGTGTGTTCAGTGCATGACACGCGTTAGACATAGTGACTTAGTGCCATTTGATCTAGAAATAGAGAGGACAATTCGAAGACTAAATCATGCTCAAGGAGGAAACATGGCAATTGAAGATCTTAATGACATCAATCCGATTACTAGACATAGTGGCCAAGAAATGGTAAGAGGCTATACGAGCAGCACATCGTTCGTTAAATGATTATATCACACCATCGATAGCCGATGTAGCTTCGAACATTAGGAGATCGTCTGTGTGAGCAAACAACTTCGAGATAAAGCCGACGATGATCCAGATGATTCAAGTGACTATCCAATTTAGTGGACATGTTCAGGATGATCCGAATGTCCATATTTAATTTTTTAAACTCTGTGATACTTTTAAATTAATGGGATGTCGGATGATGCCATTAGATTGAGGCTATTTCTTTTCTTTACGTGATAAAGCTAAAAGTTGGCTTCATTCTCTTTCTGCAGGTTCTATCATCACATGGGATGCTCTAGCTCAAAAATTTTTGGCTAAGTACTTTTCATCTTCCAAGATTACAAATATGGTAATGATATCACTTCTTTTATGCAGATAGAGATAGAGTCACTGTATGAGTCTTAGAAGCATTTTAAGGAGCTGCTCAGGAGATGTCTACATTATCAATTACCCGTTTGGCTTCAGATATAAATTTTTTATAATGATTTATCTCCTACTAATCATTCTATGATTGATGTGGCTGCAGGAGGTACCATTAATCGAAAAATCAAAGAGAAAGCCTTAAATCTGATTGATGAGATGGTATCAAATAGTTATCAGTGGCAAATAGATCAGATTATGCTGAGAAGACCTGCAGTTGTGCATGGAGTGGACAGCATCCCAGCTTTATCACCTGAGATTGTAGCTCTTCAGACCGAATTCAATAACATGAAGGGAGCAGCTATGCATGTGCAGAGCATTACTTGTCAGCTATGTGAAGGAGGACACAATACAAGCGACTGTCAGGCAGGTAATCCCTTTGCTAAAGCCTCAGATACAGCTAACTATCTTGAAATTTTTTTAGACTGCAGTAGAACAATCCTTACTCCAGCACCTACAATCAAGGATGGAGACAGCATCCAAACTTCTCGTAGAGCAACAAATCTGTAGCACAGCAACCACCCCTGGGATTACAAGTACCTGAAAAGAAGTCTGACATAGAAGAGTCGATGGTTAAATTCATGGAGAACCAAGAAGCAGCCATGCAAAATCTAGAAACCAAGCTTAGACAGGACCAAGAAGCATCAATTCAGAATTTGGAGACAAAGCTTAGGCAGGACTAAGCAGCATCAATTCGGAACTTCGAGATGCAAGTGGGTCAATTGGCTAAGATAATTTTTGAAAGACCACAAGGATCCTCGCCTAGCAACACTGAGACCAATCCAAGGGAGCAAATCAATGGTATCATGTTAAGAAGTGATAAAGAATTGGAGGAGCCAAAACAGAAGGAAGAGATCGAAGAGGAAACAATAAACCAGGAGCTGACTAACAGCAAGGAACAAGTGACTCAAGTCCATTGGTCTCCTAAACAGCCAACAGATAGATGGTCCCTAGATATAAAATTTGCTGATCCAAATGTGAAGCCCCATGAGCCGTCACTACCATTCTTCGAGAGATAGATATAGCATCCAGATAAGTAGTTCTCCAATATCTTAAAAAATTACATATTAATTTCCTTTTGTGGATGCTATCACTCAAATATCCAGGTATGCTAAGTTTCTTAAAAAAATTCTAGCCAATAAAAAGAAATTGAAGAAGCATGAGACAGTGAATTTGAATAAGAATGCCCAGCAATACTTTAAATAAATTACCATAGAATTAAAGATCTAGGGAGTTTCACTATCCCTTGCATTATTAGTGATTGTAGTTTTGATAAGGTTTTATGTGATTTTGGAGCAAGTATAAATCTCATGCCTTTTTCTATTCTTAGAAAGTTGGAATTAGGAGAACCAAAGCCCACCACTATCACTCTTCAGCTAGCCGACAGATCTATCAAGTATCCAAGAGGTATAGTAGAGGATGTCCTGATAAAGATAAACAATTTATTTTCCTATTGATTTCATTGTTCTTGACATGAAATAAGATATTGAGGTATCCCTTATCTTAGGGAGACCCTTTTTAGCTACTGGAGGGACTTTAATAGATGTTCAATAAGAAAAATTGATTCTTAGAGTCTAAGAGGAACAAGTTATCTTGAATATTTTTAAGGATATTAAACATCCTAATGATAATCAAATTTGTTTTTGAATTGATGATATTGATAAATTGGTTCATGAGTATTTTGTAAAAACAGGTTTGAGAACCCTATTGAGGCTTGCATTGTCCAATCAAAAGAGGATTCGACTGAAGATGAAAGGCAAATAGAGTACATACGATTGTTGGAGGCTAGGTTATACATTCTACGAGCATACAAATCATATTTTGAAGAGTTAGAAAGATCATCTACTCCTCTCCTAAAGCCATCAATTGAAGAGCCACCTACTTTTGAACTTAAACCTCTTCCTTCTCATTTAAAATATGTTTTCTTAAAAAGTTCTTCACACTTATCTGTTATTATTTCTTCTTTTTTGATAGATTTGATGGAAGAGAAGCTATTAAGAGTATTGAAGGAACACAAGAGGATGTTGGCATAGACCATAGCAGACATTAAAGGAATTAGCCCCTCAGTTTGTATGCACAAAATTCTCATGGAGAACAATTATGAGCTTACGGTCCAACCCCAAAGGAGACTCAACCCAAAAATGCAAGAAGTGGTCAAAAAGGAAGAAAACATAATGCTTGGCCACAAGGTCTATCATAAGTGGAAAGAAAATTTTGAGGGGGAGAAGGCTACCCTCCGGTTGCAAGATCCATCTTAGAGCCTTACGAGAGTCAAGCTGATGACTATAAATCAGAACTATTAGATAGGTTGTTTCTTTCCTTTTACTCTTTTAGTTTGATTCATTTCTTTTAATTTTAGTAGTGCCTTGTTGCTCTTTTACTACTTTAGTGTGTTTTAATTTTTCAGTGAAGAAAAAGCTCATACCAGTTTAGCGATACACAGATCACAACACATCAGTTGGACACATACCCACAGATAGGAAAGTTTCATTGTCCCCTTGCTCTTTATTTATTTTTAACATTGAGGACAATATTACTTTTAGTTTGGAGGATAGAAAATTATTCTAATCCTCAATTTGGCTGGCATGATCAAAAAAATGGCATGATTAAAAACTCAAAATAACGTAGAAATCTTAGAGCAAAAGGAGATGAATTAATGATTTAAGTTCAAATTTGTATTTTCTTTTCTTAATTTGAACATCACTGATATGTGAATAGGAT
>KE504749.1:1102171-1114607 GCA_000441515.1 Elaeis oleifera | reverse complement strand
AAGACCTATCGTCCCGTGACTCCCGTCCACTGTTGTGCCTCTCGCGGAGACGTCTTCCTCACCACCAGTGACCGGCCGACGGCCGACCGCACGGGCCGAGCGGGCACCGGGGCTGCCTGGGGCGGAGGCGTGGAGGGAGCCAGGGGGCGAGGGGGAGGTAGTAGGGGTGGAGCGTGGAGTGGTGGAGGTGGAGGAGCCCGGAGCCGTCAGCCATAGAGAGGCTGGAGCCGTGGCCGGTGGAGGCGGGGATCGCGGGGTGGAGCCGTGGAGGTAGGATGGGGTGGAGGCGTGGAGCGGCTGGAGCCGTGGCCCATGGAGGTGGGGTGGATGCATGGAGCCGTGGAGGCGGGGCGGGGTGGAGGTGTGGAGCCGTGGTAGAGTCTTGCCTTGTCGGACCGGGGAGACCTTGCCGGGGTGGAGCGTGGAGGCGGAGACAGAACTCGAGACTCGGGAGCGAGGGGCCTCCTGGGGGCGGAGGCTTAAGACAAGGGCTTCGGTGGCTTTGCCTTTCAGCCGCCCCTGCCGCTCATGATGATTGGTTTCATCTGAAATTGATAAAATAATTTTTTTTTACACGTCGCACTTCAATCTCATACGTAAATCAATCGTTATAAACGGTGCATGCGATTTTGCACCACCACAGTACATAAAAATTTTTTCAAGAATATGGAGTGGGAAGTAAGCACAGCCATATGATCAGAGCTAGAGCAGCAGAACCCGTCCAGCCATAACATAAGAAGGTGACAGCAAAGTATGCTCCAAAGGCAATACGTACAGAGAAGACCATTCGCACCAGCAGCATAGTGGCCCTGAATACAATCGCGATAGACAATAAAGCCGGCATCGATTGACATCCAGGTTGCCGAAATTCGCCAATCCCCAGCTGTAGAGTGCCAATTAGATGTTTCATTGATGAGCTTCTTAAAGCATGGATAATTTAACTTAATTAATTATTCAAGATATACTTGATGGGAATTGGACTGTATCCACACAATGTACAATGGATACGGTCTTAACATACCAAACCCGACTTGAAGACCCACTGGTCCTTCACGTCTTGAACCCAGACTTGGACCTGATCCTTGATCTGCCGAGTATGAAACAAGCTAAAATCGGAGATTTTAACAGATACGGGTCTAGCTTTACTAAAACCCAAACCCAGCCCGTCCAAATACAACCTTTAGTTTTAACAAGAATTGTTACTTTGTTACATGGTGTGCCCACATCTACATGCCCATACCCATGCTTGTATATTTTTTTTCTTGCATATCTTTGATTAAATATGCTCACGTGCAAGTCAATTTCACTCTTTGAAGCACAATATAAATGCAATAAGATAATAGTATTATTTTATCACATTTATATAGATAAAAATATTTTATAGAGATGTTTCTAAAAATTAACAAGTTTATCAAAAACACTTAAACATTAATTATAAAGCAATGTCATCTTTTACCACCATGCTGAAATAACTCTTCCAATCCCACAGTCAAGATACTTCCATTCATGTTGCCTTTACTACTGCACTAATAAAATAACTCAAGATACTCTACGCAATTGAAGAGAACTAATGCATACTTTGAGCACCGCATTATTTTTTTACCATCATGTCAAACTCTAAATGCATAGTAGAGGATGGCTAAAGATATAACTCTCATATTTAAATAAGTGCTCTCCTGGACCCATTACTTAAATTATGAATTAAACCTGAAAATAATAAGAAGCCCAATACATGTAGGACTTTAATAATTAGAAATAAGACTAACCTTAAAGTAAAGAAACAAATCATTACAAGAAGTCACCAAAAATTAGTAGCTTAGTTGATTGTTGGGATAAATCCTTATCTCTCAACCGGCTAAGTAGACAATCGATTAAGAGGACTATGCTGATTTTGATACCAGCCAACGATCTAATTTGGAGTATAACAGACTGTGATCAACTAGGACCTAGTCGGATTTCAGCTAACTAGGTTCGGCATGCGACTATCGATATCCGGCTAACAACTTTCTCGATTTTCTGTCGACTATCTCAATTTAGAGAGAATAGAGATCGAACGATGGTTACTCAACATGGGTGTTGATTACCCATATTCATGAGATTATGGGCATAATAACCACCCGCTAATTATCTATTTACTCAATTGTAATGATGGTTAACGAAGTAACTGCCCATTAAAGGTAACAACTCCCGCATTCTGAATTTTAAGGGACAGAATTACACAATAATGGCATTCTCTATCCTATATTTAATGGTAAGCAAGGAGATTGGGGCAAGATCTTTTTTGACTACTCAACATACTACTCTTGTATTTTGGTTCTTTTACTTTTCCTATCTTCGACTGACTTAGTCATCGAAGGATCCTCCGTCGGACAACTTCCGATAAGTGGACTTGATTTTGCAGGTCATCTACTATCTGATCACCAGAAGTACCACCTTGGTTCTCAATCGATCATCTTGCCTGAGATTTGCAGCAACAGTACGTATCTCTCCAAATAGTCTTGGGTTCAAACTTGTGACATGGTCAATAACCTAACTTCTAGTCCCCTGGATTCTCAATAATAGAAAACGAAAATAAACAAAAAAGAAGTATTCATCAACTTACTACTTAATTATGTTGAAATAAGAGCATCCTATTCCAATGACTTTTATTAGGGTCTTTTGCATACATACCTTCCCAAATGTTAGAATTTACGTGAATACCCTCCAAAATTAATATTTACATATGTACCCTCATAAAACATTTGTTTTGCACATATGCTCTTATTTTTTTTCTTTCTTTTTTTTGCATATGTGCCCATGCCTTCTAACACCATTAAAAAATTAGCAATTTAAAATTGAAATAATTGAAATACTCTTAATGCATAAATATGCAAAAAAAATATTTATAAAGGTATACATATAAATAGTAACTCTATAAGGGTATTCATGTAATTTAGCATATTTAGGAGGTTATATATGTAAAAAAATTAATTATATTTTATCTATTTTAACTTGTTTTAATACTCAGACTCATCTAATGCTTATTCATCAATATTTCTATGAACATATTGCTTACGAAAAAGATCGATTCAACAATTAAATAACAAAAAGTTTTATTTTGAGAAGAGGGGAAGTTCAATTAGTCAAATAAGTTTTCAGTGAGATTGTTAACATATTACCTACTTTTGAAGTAAACAGATAATTTTATAATTTTAATTAATTTTTAATTAAATAAATATGATTTTGACATCAACTAAATTGTTATATCAAAGATATTCATATAAAAATAATATTTTGTAAGGATATGCATGCAGATATTAAGTTGAAAGAATATCCATGCAAACTAATATTAAGAAGGCATTCACATAAAAATTTTAAATTTTTTTTACATGTATACCCTCTTAAATATATAAAATTACATAAATATCTATTAAATTGCTATTTATATGTATGCCCTCATAAATTTTTTTTTTTGTATGTACCCCATTAAGAGTAGTTCAGTTATTTCAATTTTAAAACCACTAATTTCTTAATGGAGTTAGATGACAAAGGTATATGTGCAAAAAAAAAAGAAATAAGAGGATATATATATGTAAAAATAAGTATTTTATGAGGGTATATGTGTAAATATAAATTTTAGAAGGATATTTTTGTAAATTGTAATATTTAAGAGGATATATATGTTAAAAATCCTTTTTATTATTCAAATTTTACCTCCTTTTTTTGAACACCAGATATTTGTTCCAATAAACATGTTGACATATTTATTTTAATTATATTATTAGAAAATGATAATTGATTCTTTGTAATAAAATATTAGAAATATGAATTTAATTATGCTTGATTTAATTTGAATCTTGTTTGCATCTAAAAATTAATCAATCATCTACTAATTATAATAAAATGGTCAATATTATTATATTGACCCAGATTTAATTAATAATTTATGTCTAAACACTTGGATACTATTACATATCCACTAGTTCATGGGCTCCTTTTTTATAATTAGCCACTCATCACTTATAAAAGAGGCCACATGTGGGGAGTTGATCGCTGGATTTGACTATTAACTAGCAACAATCAGCTAACCAACTAGTAGAGAGTTACTAACATAACAAATTACCCAATAGATGCGAGTTGTTGCTTGAGATAACCACCAATCAGCAACATAAGAAGAGGAACAAAGCTTCATTTGAGAGATCTCTCTCACCCTACATATGTGAGCATTTAAGTACCGAGACTTGGATAAGGCCTCTGTGCTCTCCTATGTATCATGATGAGTGTTGAACATAGCATATCTCTCTAATCTTGATCAAATTTCACCAAAATGAATTCTCATTCTACCTTAGAGAAAATACTAAGACAATTTTGTATCCTTGACCCTCATCGATTTATCCAATTTTTCAGTGTGATAGGCCATTGGGTCATGGAGGATATTTGTTTAATACTAAATTGTTTTTGATCTTTGATGTAATCAAGACTCTATGTGGCTAGTTTCTCTACATGTGAGTTATTATTTACTTATTTGTTTAATTTCCTTGCAATATTCCGATCATATTAAAATTTAAGTTCTTTTACTAAGGTATAACTCGGCCATTTCTACTGATCTGTCTAATTCTACTCATCGACCAATTAAATTCTTGCTCTAATCGATCCCCAGTTTTAGTTTCTTAGGAAACAAATCTATTCATTCCTGCAACTATTAACGCAGTCTAAAGTTCAAAGCATGGGGACCATTCAAAAAAGATTGAATCTACTGGCTATTCTTGGACCAACAAAGTACGAGGCTAGATGATTGGCATTGATATATTCTCCTTTTTATGAGTCTTTCTAAGTCATGATGTTTCTCGGAAGAAACATAGAGACTAAATTGTGCCTTAATGTCATTAAATGGCTGTTGGTAATCTTATATGACCAGAGGCTTGGGGCATTCTGACATATGCTTGACTTGGATGATTTGCCATAAAGGAATTTCTAAGTGTTGATTTTTGAATACACAGAGTATCCATTTTTTAATTGTTTGAGAGTGCTTTATAAACTAGAAGGGAAAGATTTTGGCCAGGACAAATTTTATTCCCTTTTTTGGGATTTGATTTTTTTTTTTATTCTTTGGCTCCTTCATTCTTTCCTCTTTAAGGTTAGATCTACTACATGCAAAGTATTGTACACATGCACATAACTTTTTTTTATACAATGCACATGCACATGACTTTGAAAAGAATTGGAAATGCTGAAGAAAGAAAAGAAATATAAAATCAAAGCTGGTTTAGAGTGGAAAAGAAAAAATTGCCCTTTTAGGATGCTTGAGGATTCATTTCTGGGTTTTGAATAGGACAGGCAATTCTCACTTTGGCCTATGGAGCTACTCACTCAAAAAAAGCCATTTGCGGGTCATACTTTTCTAACCCAAAAGTTTAAATTAAATCAACTCAATCTCCAACGATGGCTTGTGGTTCTCAACCTACGCATGGAATCGGCTGACAGCGAAATCGAGGGACAGGGTCGGAATGGCCATGGTTTCTTGGTGGGCACCACAATTGTGCCTCCAACTTGACTGGCCTACAATGCAAGAGCCCACCTCAAGCGATGCCCTGTGCAATCCAATCAACGCATTGCCGCCACGTATACGAAATCAACAGCAGGATGATTGCTCTTGATTGGAAAAGAGTGAGGATGGAAAACAGAAGAGAGTATGGGTAATTCTGCATGGGAGTGTGGGGATGGACTTCGTATGTGGTATTAATAGAAAGTAAGGATGGACTTTTTATTTTACTTTTATATATATAATCCCAAATAGTAATACAAACCTGTAGGATGGGACTCCACTTCCCTATTTGGCCTCCAATGGTAATACAGACTTATAGGATGTTTGAGGATTCATATATGGGTTTTTGATTCAAAAAATAATAATAATAATAATAATAATAATAATACTATGTGAGTCATATTTTTTCTAACCCAACAGAATGCAAATTAGATCAACTCAACACAATCACGAGGCAAATTTAGTTTAAGTAAAGCTTTTGAGTCTAGTATAATCATAGGATTTAGAGAGAAAAGAAGAAAAAGAACCATTGTGCTACCCAAAACTAGAACTACCGTACAATCTCTGACCATGGCTTGTTGTTGAGAGTACAATCTCTGACCATGGCTTGTTGTCCTCAACGTATACATAGAACCGTCTGATAGCAAAATCAAAAGACAAATTTGAATGACCATATTTTTTTAGTGAGCACCATAATTATACCTCCAAGGTAATTGGCCTACTATACAAGAGCCTATCTCAAGTGAAGCTCTATGCAAATCAATCAACGCATAGGCACAAGGCAAATGAAAATTAACAATAGAGTGATTGCTCTCGATTGGAAAGGAGTGAGGATGGAAGAGAGGATAGAGTAGAGGTGATTCAACGTAGGAGGGTGAGGATAGGCATAGCATGTAGAATTGATAGGAAGTAAGGGTGGACCTTATGTAATCTCAGTAGTAATACAAACCCGTAGGATGTGACTCCACTTCCAATGTCGGCTTCAATTCTTATTTATTTCTTAATTTTGTCTCCATTTTTTCACCCATTCATATGCATTGCCTATGCCAAGCTTTAATTTTCTCCCTGTTGTTTTCACCTTTTCACATACATGCGTGTGCTTTCGTGTACCCAGACAAAAACGAGTGTGGCACTTTGTAAGTTAAAATGCTAAACTGTATGAGACCACCAAATTTATCAAGTTCAGATTCAGGCATCACAAACCATAACTTCTATGACACGAGCCATGGGCGATCTTATGGGAGATATATTATGAAGTTGGAAGAAATATATTTTCCATGTTGAAGAGATTTTGCTGGCTCCGTGCCACCTGTACCACCGTGCTCCTTACTCCTGGATCACGCGCACAGCAGGTGCGGCTGCCCGCCCCAGAAACGCCCACTCAGGACCGTAACTGCTGAACGATTCCGGATTCCGTAACCCCACACCCTTCCTCCCCCCTGCCAGATACGATATCCCTCCCGAATTCCTCTTCTGCCTCTCATCGTTGACACCACCTCAAAAATTTCCAGGGCCACCAAACCGCGATTATCGCACCTATTGATGGCTCCGGATTATTACGTGCCCGTCAAGGAACACCCTAACTCAATATCCATGGCGATAATCCGAGAAATAAAACAGAAGAATACGAATATAGGCATCGAGAGATAGAGGTCCAAGAATCCTCTTTGTTCTTCTCCAGCTTCTTCCACCGGCCATGGCAGCGCCGGCGAAGGAGGCGGAGTACGACTTCGAGTGGAGCCCGTCTCCGTCAATCACTGGTGGATCCCCGGCTGCGAGGATCACTCCCGACTTCAGCCCCCTCTGATCGCCATGGTCGCCGTCGTCGGCACCGCCTTCCTCATCGTCATCTACGCCCGCATCCTCTCCCGCCTCCTCCTTCTCTTCCGCCGCCGTTGGCGCCGGCTGCGCCGCCGCCGCCGCCTGCTCCAGTCCGCCGCCGCCTCGGACCTTGAATCCCCTCCTCCCACCGGCGGTGCCGCGTCCTTCGGCTCCTCCTCCGACTACTTCCGCTCCCCTACGGCCTCGACGACTCCGCGATCAAGACCCTCCCTCTCTCCCTCTACTCCAAGTCCAAGGCCAAGCACCTAGCCGCCACCAATCGGGACTGCGCCGTGTGTCTCCTCGAGTTCGAGGACGACGACTCGCTCCGCACGCTCCCCTCTGTTCCCACGCCTTTCACGTCGACTGCATCGACGTCTGGCTCCGATCCCACGCCACCTGCCCCCTCTGCCGCGCCGCCGTCTTCCGCCACGAATCCCCCTTTGTCCCCATGCGGGCTGCCCGAATCCGGCCCAGCCTCGATGATCTCCTCCTCGATCAACCGCCCGAGGCCCCTCAGCTGGTGCCGGACCCTGAATCCGAGATCGCCGCCGCCGCCGCCTCCCCTCCCTCAATCCGCGGGGACGACCGATTCGGCATCCGGGATATGGATTCCTTCTGAAGAGGTCCTATTCTTTCGGATTCGAGCGCAGCCTGGCGGCCGATCGGATGGTCCTGGAGACCTCCATGGCCTCGCCGTGGCGGTACCGATACCGAAGCTTCTGGAGCAAGCGGTGGCCGTCACCGTTCGGCGGCATCAGCGGGGGCGGCTCCTCCTCCGCCTCCCGGGCGGCAAGGGTTTTCTCTTTTCGGTCCTACCGGAGCGTCGCCGCAAAATCGCCTTTCCTGCGACGGCGGGGGTTCTTCCCGCTCTCGTCGGAGCCGAACGTCCGGCTTGGCGGCAGCGCGGGGCCCTCGTCGCGGCGGAGCCGCTCCATGACGAGCCCGTCGGCGATCTTCATGCGGCCACCACCGCCACCAGTGGCGGGGTTTTCGTCGAGTCGGTTGCGGTGCGGGGATCCTGAGGCTCTGTTGTCACCGGAGAGGTTGAACCGACGGTAGCCGGTCGCGGGGGCGTGCGTTGACCTGGAGTCGGCGGTGGCAGGAAAGAGGCCGGACGAATGGGGTCACCGGCCGGGCGCTTTAATGGTGGGTCGCATGCGAGACATTAATGTGCTGCCGGCTTCTTTAATGAAGGGGGTCGATGGGGGAGGAGAGGAGAGAAGGGATTTTTATTCTTTTCTCTCCTCTTTCCTCTTTCCTCTTTGTTTCTTGCGGAGGACGAAGGCGGGTCGGTGGGTGTCATTAATGCGGCCTTTATCAGACAGGAAGACATCGGAACTTGAAGGGACGTGAGCGGGGTTTCTTTCCGATCCGTCCCTAGTCGAGAACGCGCGAAGTGTCGCAACGGGCGATAGACACGTGGGCTGCCCAGCTCCAAAGGAACGACACGGAACGCCACCACTGCATCGGGTTCGATGACGCCGTGCCGGTGATGGGCGGATAACGGTTTCTATGGCTTGAGTTTTTTCTCCGGACGGACGAACACGCGCATAGAACATTTGTGCGGGATCGACGTGCCAGTTGCTTACTTGCTTGCGTTGGTGCACCCTTCTCAGCCGTCGCCCATTGCTCGAAAAGACAGAGCTGATGGTAGATCCCAAGCCAGTATAGAACAACTCTGTTGCACATATTAAAGATAGCGATGGCCGATGTTGATATTTCTTACGAGGACTGAATCACAGGTTCAGTGGAATAATATAGGATTAAATCTACTCTGGGAATTGGATTTTCTGTATGGTTCATTACTTCATGTGGTGTGATTTCATTTTATTTTATCTTCATTTTAAATACCAGACTTAGAGTGGAAGCACGGTAGGTTTCGGAGAATGGCATGTGGTATTATTCTCATAGGACGGTTGTCCTTTGATTTGGCAGTAGTTTAACAGCCAGTGGGAGTAGGGTTGGGGTTCGAAAGAATGGTTGATCTTCTTTTGCATAAATCTGTAATGGGATTAACGAAGAAATTTGGGATTAATGAAGAAGTTTGGAGGGTTTTGAGATTTATGGGGGCACAAACCAGTTATTGACATTGTGGAAATAAAAGGTCAACCATTCTTTCGTGCAATAGCAAACTCATATGAGTAACAATGATCCTATGTCCATCTTGGAGCATTAATTTTAGTTGACATGTCAAATCACTCCATTTAAGAATGAGACATTATTTGTTTTTATAGAGATAGAATTTCATTGTTTTATTGTCTCACATGACAAGAGTGCTTGCCTGTGTCCTTACGCAGAAACAGATTTCTCTTTGTTAAGATCACTTCTTTTTTATTTTTTGTTGATAATGAAATCACTTCTTTTAGGAGCAACATGTGAAATAAGTATCCATTTGGTTCCTTCTACTCAATGTTTAATTTGTATGATAAGTTCAAATGGAAGGTATTAGACTGTTAGTGCACATTCACCCCCATAACAATGTAACTTATGCTGGTTTTTTTTTTTTTTTTTTTTTTTTTTTTTTTTAATTATGGAAGTGGCAAATCATTTGCTTACCTTTGGTCACATTTTCATGTGAGATCACGGAAGTAGAGGATTTTCTGAATCGTTTGATATTCTTTGAATAATGGCTATCATTAGCTTACCTTTTATTACACTTTCAAGATGTAGTTTCTGATAAGGCTTTAATTTGTTCGTGCATGTAAGAGAGAGGGAGGGAGGGAGAGCACAATTTGATTTTTTTAAATCATTTGATATCCAATTAATGCAATAGCCCTGAAAATAGCATCATAATTATAGTTGATGATGAAGCATGAGATATGATACTCAAAAAACTATTGCACTGAGTGATTGATATAAGTCAGATAGATGGTATATTTGAAAATGGCATCATAAATGATGATGGTGAAAACTTTTAGCAATCAGAAGACATTGCATTGAATGATACGATATAAGTAAAATACTACAATTGGTTGCGATCCGGAATTAATGAAATAGCTATCCTTGTAATTTTTGAAATTGGTTGTCCTTGCAATTTTTGAAATTGGCTATATTCCCAAATGTCAAGCATTGCGCTTGCCATGATGATGATGATAATGATTTGAGGATGTAACTTTGTCAAGTTATCTTCCTTGAAAATTTAGTTATATATTAAATCTTCTTATCAATTATGTGTGTTGTAAATTATGATCAACTTGGCTAGGATTAGAGGAAAGTTTGGTCCCTTCATAACCTCTTGTTAGTGTCGAGTTCCTCACTAATGAAAAAATGAAAATGTAGGGTTAAAAGTGCGTAGACACCACTCTTGGTCAAGCTTCCCATGTGGAAACATGTAAGCACAGTCTCGTGCTAAATGGAGAACAGAATGATAATATAGACAATGTACAAATACATGGATAGTTAGAGAAAATAGTGGGATTGTTTATATGTCGCCTCTGTTTTTTTGTATAATGATTGCTAAAAGATAGAACATACTTCTCACAAAAGTAAAACTTATTGGCAGTGATTTTGCTAATTATAATCTTGCTATGGTTTAATTTCATACTTGATGGCCTAAAATCTCATAATTTTGTTAAGTAGGCAAAAGTTGGCGATGAACCTAGTCATTTCCTATAAGCATATATTGGATTAAAAAAGCATACTGGACACTAAGAGAGATTTATTAAATAAAAACACTGACCTTTGTATCAAAAGGAAAAATAAAAGAAATTTGCATGAAATTTTAGTTGAGTTTACTATAATTAGGGGATATCTAACAAATGGAGACTTTTAGATGAGATTGGGCTAAACAATATCCTTTGATTGGGCCTTTTACCCATCTCCTTAAAGCTCTTTTATGTTCTTAGGAAAAAATGAGAACGGTTGCAAGGAACTATCCATCACTAGCACAATAATAGGGTAGGCTAAGTAATATTTGACACTATTATTACTATCTTCAAGGCAGCCCTCTATGTTACCTATAAATAAAACTAATTTAAAACAGCTGCCAGTGTATGTCATTTGATTTTAGTGCTCCTCCTTTTCTTTTATGAAATTGATCTTTCAGGTCCCATGTAACATACACCTGCTGATGTGGAGTTTTAGCCCTAACTAGTCTTGAAATAGATCGGTCAAAGTGAAAATTACCTTTTTGAATAAGATTTTGATCAAATATATTTTTTAATTTAGAAGAAATAAGGCGACATAGGATCAAGCAAAATTAATATACAAGTTGAGATCTACCTCTAGGATAATTTTAGTATTAGTGTGACTTATTCAATGGTTAATTATTATTTTGGAAGAAATCTAATCTTGTTTAAGTAAAATATGAATTTGACTCATATTTTCTACTTGAACCTCATTGGTATAGATAGAGTTGTAACTCAATTTTATTGCTATTAATGTAATTAAATAGGGTTTGGACCTTACTTTCACCATTTTGTTATTTTATTATAATTTTTTACTATATCAAACTTGGGCGAATCAAAAGAATTGCTTATCTCTTGGATTATATTAGTTATAACCAATTTCCAATAACTAATCCATATATATGATATGATGTAAAGTAACTTACAAATAAGATACAAATCTTGGCTATGAATTCAAACTCTATATGATAGAACTAAATTTATGTTTAGCTCATCTACTACTATTGATTTTCCCATCATGCTCCATATTATCTTATTTTGGTATTATTTCTCACGTTTTTGACATCCACACAATTTTTTTTAAAGAAACTGAATCCATCAATCTTTGCCATCTTATGAATTTTGTTTGTGTGATGGCCCGGCCCGAGTAACGAATCCCAGCCCACCAAAGCTCAAACAAAAAAAAAAAAAGGGAAGAAGAGCCTTCTTCCTTCTCTCACCAACTCCCAACCGAAGTCGGAAAGAGCCCCTCCGGCTCTGTTTAAGCAAGAGAACCCTCCTCTCTCCCTCTCACCGGAGAATCTCGGATCAATCGACGGCGATCGTCGGGAAAAGTGCTGCGGATACCCTTATTGTGCCTGTCCCAGTTTCTCGCTGGAAAACCCCACCGACATCAGAGGTAAGCCTTCTTTTCTCTTTCTCTCTCCTTTCCCTTCCTTCCCGTACCGGTGTGCATATTCAC
>KE504749.1:1078457-1093201 GCA_000441515.1 Elaeis oleifera | reverse complement strand
ATATATATATATATATATATATATATATATTAATTTGAAGGATATTAGATAATTTAATATTTGAATATATATATATATATATAATTTAATTTTATTTATTTTATTCCGATAATGGTATTGCTTCTTGCGCTGGAGAATAACCTTTTTAGCATTGATAGGAAAGAGGAACGTGTTAGGCGTCTTACCCCTTGGCCCGACATTTGGCATAACGATGATCCAGCTCGCCCACGCCGCACGCTCACCAGGCCATCGCCGGAACCATCGCTAACCCAATCCAACGCGCACCAGGCCATCGCCGGAACCACACGTGCTTCGCACGCGCAATGACAGCCCGTCATCAGACCCGGCGCATTCGGCATCGGGTATCATGGCCGGCTAGTGTGAAAAAAAAGGCCACCTCCGTTTTACCGCAGGCGGAACGAGGCCAGCAGCCGTGTTGGATTCTTCCTCCCATCTCCTGTTTTCTCGACGAAATGATTGAAGTGCGAGACGGAGGAGAGCCCAAAACCTCCTCGTCGTCCTCCTCCACCTATAAATACCACTCCCCCCGTTTTTTCTTGATCTATTTCTCGCTTGCTCGATTCTTCGGTCCCCAGGAGTGAGGAAGAGAGGGAGTCAGATCTCTGGTAGAGCTCTTCCGATCTCCGGCCGGCGGAGGAGAGAGGTGGGGAGCCATGGCGGCGTCGAGCGCGGACGACGTGGAGCTCAGGCGGGCCTGCGCCGCGGCCATCGGCGGTGGGGGAAGCAAGGAGAACATCGTGCTGGCGATCCGAGTTGCCAAGGGCCACGGGATCTTGGAGAAGCTTGGCCGCATCGCCAAACCTAGGGTTCTTGCCCTCACCAGTACGCCATCTTCTTTCCTCCCGAGTTCCATGGCTTCCTTGTCTCGGGATTCCGTGCTTCTTACTTCTTTGTAGCTGTGACTGTTGGATGATTATTTCCTTGACCTTCTCTTTCTTTCTATCGAGACCTGCAATGGTTCAGTGGGAACTTCATTTGCTTGAATTGCTGGAAATTTGGAGCTAGGGATGCAATTTTGGATTTTTTTTTTGATTGTTTGCTTTGAAGCGATGTCTGGAGTACGAGGTCAAAGTTTGGGTCCATTATTGGATATAATAGCGGATAGAAATAAATAGTGGGATTACTCATAATATTCATAATATGAGGTAGCATCTGGGTTTAGTGTAGTCCTAAAAGTTCGATACTGCGTTTTAAGGAGATGGCGTCAAGATATTGCTGCATTTTACTAAAGTTAGTAAAGTGTCATATGTACCAGACTTTGGAATCAGTTTTCATATTAATAATAATGAGCTAAGCTACTCAGTATGAGGAAAGATCGGATGAAAAATGAAGAGTGCTGATTGATTAGACGCTGGATGGATGATATATGAAGTTCACGAACTCATGCTTGTTTATGTCTGTTTCCGATGATTGATGCAAATTGAAAAGGAGTTACTGAATAGTCTGAGTTAGAGGCCATCTAGCTATGATGCCTGCCGGGGTGTGTTGTGTTAGGAGGAAGGTTTCTCATAAGGCTTCAATAGGTCATACTTCACTAGAGTCAGTGATTGAATAATTGATAAAAATGTTGGAAGGATGTCTATTGGCATACAAAAGGCTGTCGTCTCAGGTGTATCACTAAACTGAAATATTGAGCAATGGGAAATAGTTCACAGATGAGTGGATTGGGATTTGATATCACAGACGGCCTAAGAATGTCTGGTTGTAGCTGGGGGATTCATGTCTCATAGTTGCACTGAACATTTTTCTTTATTTTGTATTGTTCTGGAAGGAATATAGTTGCTTAAGTTTAAAGTGGTTGCATAAAGTCCCTTTCAAGAATATGTTTTGACTTGGAGTGTTAAGATCATCCAATAATAATCCACAACCGGGAACATCAGAAGATCTTGAAAAAATAGGAACTGTAGAAGATGACTTAAAATATTACAATTACTTTGGTAATTCTATATCTTTCTTTCTTGCCTTTTTAATATTAAGTAAAAATGTTAAACCTTTTTTACATACTAATAAGGATAGCTTGTTTGATATGGCATCATGCAATTAGCCATGGAAATTTGTTATGAGCCAGAAATACAAAGCATGAAGATAACATATTTATTCTATGAGCAGTCAAAGGAGTTAATTTGAATACTAGATTAAAAAGAAATCATGGGAGCGAGCGTATTAGGTTACTAAAGTTTTTAAGAAAAACTACTTGTCATAATTGGCACCACCTACCGAAAGGTGGTGGTTTAAGATCATACATCACCTCCAGACATGCAAGGTCCACAGTATCGAGGATTATGAAGTGATTGACATGCTTTCTATCTTCATAATGCAAGACATAGTGGCCTTCTTATTCCCTAGTGTTCCAGATGTTTGAGATCTGGTGAAGTAAAGGATCAACAATAGCGATTCATTTTACGAATATGGAATAACTTTTGACAAGTTGATCATGACAATCAGATTACACTAGGAAATAATTGTTGTTTTATCATCTCGAATGTTCTCTATGTTTCATGCATTAATTACTTGCTGGTTCATGCAGCAGCTAAAAATTCATCGAAGGGTCAGAGTGCTAAAGCTTTTCTCCGTGTCTTGAAATATTCATCTGGAGGAGTACTCGAGGTGATTTTCTGTTGAATTAAGAGTTATAGGAGGGGATATTATTATATCATTTTCTAACTCCACTGAGAGTTATTGTCTTGAGTAATGTTTAATGGCAACTTTTCTTGTGAAGTCTCACAAATGTATCACATATTTACACTAGGAAACATTTTTTGCTCCTATTTTTAATAGCTAGGAATCACCAATCCGAGCATAAATGCTGGATTTTACTTACTATAGGTTGAAGTAACAATGTCAGATTTTATGCATTGGAAAGCTCATCAAGGTTATGTGACATTTTGGAGTTAGTCATAGGTCAAAAGAAATGCAGGTAGATGTTGAGTAAATTGGGATTCCGCAAACCCAACCAAAAAAGCCTCCAACATCCTGAGCAGCCAGAATTTTCAATTTTTCAGATGTCAAAATTTTGGATATCAAACCTGTACTTGACTGACTGTTTGCTTTGCATTATTTTTTACTTCATGTGCAGCCTGCAAAACTCTACAAGTTAAAGCATCTTACAAAAGTGGAGGTTGTTCAAATGATCCTACTGGCTGTACATTTATTCTGGTATTTTCCCTACCTTCCTGGTTTCATGCATTTCAGGTGTAGAAGGTTCTTATGCTGGTTCAATAAATTAATCAATAAGTTAAATAAAGTTTTGTCAGTTGGTTCAATTGTCCAATCTGAGATATTGGTAATATTCTGAGTAGTCTACTAGTTTCAATTGTATGTTGTACAGGGATTTGACAATCTTAGAAGCCAGAGTGTCACCCCTCCACAATGGACAATGCGTAACATAGATGACAGGTGATTGCTTGGAAACATTGCAAGTAGTTGATTTTATATTTTTAAGAAGTCTTCTTCTGCTGATCTTTTTCTGTTTGATATCATTTTTGTGTTTTTGCATGCAAAAGAGGAATACATTAAGGAATTTTAAATGAGACTTTGATTAGTGATTTATTGTATAGTTTCACTTGATCTTTTTCTTGCAGGAATCGGCTTCTTCTCTTCATTTTAAACATGTGCAAGGAGATACTGGGTCGCATTCCTAAGTTTGTTGGGATTGATGTTGTTGAGATGGCTATTTGGGTAAAGGTGTGCTTGAATATATTCATCTCAAATTCTCAGTCACTTGAGAAGAAAAAAAACTCTATTGTGTGTAGATTTTTATAACTTGACTGAATGTGTTCTGGCTAGCATCTAAAATGACTCCCATTTGAACCTGTATATGCACACACACACACATGTTTAATGCTTTTTTCTTTTCTTTTTTTAAGATAGGGCTGGTCAACTACTAAAATATCAGGTTTGTTGTGCTGAAATTAGCATTAAGAATATATGAAAACAACAAGGACTTTACTTGCAGTCAAATGTTCACTGAGCGCTTATCGTATAAGCGAGAGATAAAAGGAATCTTGATCACCATGAATGTTAATTTGAAGTTTGTCTGAAACTCCATGCACAAAATGTTTCAGTTTCTGCTGCAATTAATTGGAAATGCAATCGCTTTTGGAGTTCCAACCAAACCAACTTACGCATCAGAGTTGTTATATATACTATATGGGCAATTATTGTTGTTCTTTTGTTATTTCTTCATATATTTGAATTTCTTGAGGCATTTGTTGAAATCAAATTTGAACCTTTGCAAATTTGAGAAGAATAGAATTTTAATTTTTTTAAAAAAATTTAAACAATTGTTTTGATGACATATTTGGCTGTCTTAGGGCTTGTAACTTGTAGGTATTGAGATTGTTGTGTTACTTTGTCAGCAAAGAGTAGATGATACTTTATATTCCTAGATAATGTAAAGCATGTTTATAATTTTCTTTAAACAGAAAGTTTTTTTTTATTGTTTCAGTTTTAAACTAAAAGTGATATGAACTGCAAGGTCCTAGACATTAAAACATAATTTTAAAACATTGCTAACTTTATTTATTTATCTGGTTATTTTCTTATTTGTATAATATTTCTTCATTTTTGATGTTGTTAAGATTGCTGCTACAACTATTGAAACTGGAGTTGAAACTCTCGAAACTGAAACTCATTTAGTGGCTGAGCTGAAGCCACAAAAAATCAAGCTTTCAAACATTATTTGCCAAGAAATTGTCACAAACTAAGTGCAAGACGTCCAACAATATTATTGATAGACATTCTTTGTTAAGTATATTTAAGATAATCCAAAATTAATCAGTAATCATAATAAAATTTGATACCAGCAAATACAAGGAGCCCCTATGGATACTGATGTATAATAAAGGAATCTTGTTAATTAGGAGATAACAGTATTGATCCTCGCACAAGGAAAAAGATAATAAAGTTTCCCTAACTCAGACACATTTGGATATTTTTGTGCGCCCATGTCCATGCGCATGCGTAGTATTCTTCATTAAGTATATTAAAATAATCCAAAAATTAATCACTAAGCATAAAGAAATTCAATACTAACAAATGCGTGGAATCTGTAGTGGTATTCATGAATTAAAAAAAAAACCTTTACTTAACTCTTAGATTACTGTGATAATCTTTTCTTGGGGAAAGAGATACAGAATGAAGTTTCTTCTAACTTGGACACAACTTTGAAATTTAGAAAGGCAAGATAGACAGAGTTGATCTTTTATCCTCAATATAGAGAGATGACCAAGTTCAAAATGAACTTAATTAACTTTATAGGTGCTCATGAATAAAATATTAAATTACAAAAATCCTCTTGAGATTAGGGGTGAATTATACTTACACCTAATAATTTGAAAAATCTACGTTTACCCCCATGAGGTTTACTTTTATCTGACACTTCATCCTATAACTTAACAAAATGTTAATCAAACCATTAAGACCCAAATGCCACATTAGAAAATTTTAAAATGACCAAAATAACCTTAAGTTACATAATATTCTTTCAAGGATATAAAAAAATGTGTATCCTCCCCACTCAAGGACAATTTCGACTTTTTACATGAGGTAAACGGTTTTACTAACATGATTAATTTAATTGGGTGTAAGTGTTAGATGTATGTGCTAGAAGTCAGATTGACTGACACATGTACACACTCTGGGGACATAATTTTGTAATTATAATTTGAAATGAATAAAATCTGGGTTATTTCTATTCATATTGTGTTTAAATTGTGTCCATGAATCGTCTATTAAATTAATGGGTATAATGACACATATTCTCAATAGTTGAGAATTTGAGACATGCGTAACTATTAGTTAACTCATAAATTGCTTCCGATCAAAGGATCATCATGGGGACGGTATTTGATCTGAATAGATCGATGTACGGATTGCTTCTCTTCAGGAGTAGACGAGTCTCGAGTCGACAGTACGAGAGTACTGGAGTGAGAGTGCAGGTGCTTGATAGAGATCAAGGATACTGAGCGTGGCCAACACGAGAAGTCACTAGGATGGCTGCTTACTTGTCGGTGACTTGCTCAAAGTTGTAATGGTGTAGATAGTTCTTTGACTTGCGGTGCCTCGATTGTTCACAATGGGGTTGCTGTAGTTTGACTGCACTATAACTCGGTCTTCTAGCCATTCGGAGCCTTGAAGTGTATGTTGGCTACAGTAGATCCATTGTAGCAATAGGGTGTGCATCAAAATGGGATCTGTCGACTCTGATAGATAGGGAGAGGTCCTATGTAGTTCATGAGATTGAGTCCTAAAGTCCATGACCATGGTAGGTGAATGATGGGAAAGAGTTTCCATAAGATTTCACATGGACTCGAGTCGATTAAATCTGACATATGACGAACGAATGGATTTGATGAGTTATCTTTGATCTGTGTTTTATCGAAACTCATGACAGAAGAACCGAACTATATGATAATTGCACCTAAAGGTCCATCATTCAGTACTGCTGGGTTGCCATCATATACTGTTAGGTGTCACTGGTGGATCGTGAGATTAATTAAGAATCATTTTGATGATCAATGATTCTTAATTGACTGAATTGGAAAGAGTTCCGATCCTTCGAAAAGAGTTTCGATGATGTTGCTGATAGAGATCACAACATATCTTATTACCAGACAGAATTGGACCCTTGGGATCACACAATAAGGATTTTGGTCTAGGATTACACAATTAGGCTAAGTGTAGTCTGATTGGATTAGGATTAATTAAGTTTAGTTTGGATTTGAGGAAGTCATGCTAGCACATGGTTAAGCCCATTCTCTCCTACTTGATTTGGGTTCCTATTGGATAGGGCTTAACCAATTAAAGCAAGCTCAACCAAATTAAAGCAAGCTCGTTTGGACACCAAGAGTTAAGACTCCTAAAAGCCACCATGTAAGAATTAAAGGATGGTTGGCACCCCACATTTTTCTTCGTGAAACATCGAGAGAGAGAAAAGATGGGACGCTCCTAATGGATAAGATCAAAAGGGGCACCACTTGTGGATAAGGAAGAGAGCTTCATCCTAATTTGAATTTGAAGAGTTTAAATTTAATTTGAGATGATAAGGATAAGAATGAGGTGGTTTATCTGAATTCAAATTTGGATTTGAATTCGGATTCGAATTTGAAGTGTTTGAATTCGAATCTGGGAGGATTGAGTTGGGCGACAATTACCTTGAATTCGGATTCGAATTTGAAGTGTTTGAATTCGAATCTGGGAGGATTGAGTTGGGCGACAATTACCTTATCTATATCCACGCCTATTTGAGTTTTCTCGATGATTTTGTGTGACAAAATGAGGAAAATTCATGATGGGTGGTGTCTTAGCAGAGTCCTGCTTTAAGGCATTTGATCTGATCTGGACCTTAGTAAATCCATTAAAGGAATAGTTCCTATTGGGTATAAATGGATTTTAAGAAAAGATTGGTTCGGATGGAAAAGTGGAGACTTTTAAAGCTAGACTTGTGGCTAAAGGTTATAGCCAATGTGAAGACATTGACTATCAGGATATCTTTTCGTCAGTAGCTATACAAAAGTCCATTCGAACACTGCTTGCTGTTGTAGCAACTCATGATTATGAGATATGACAGATGGATGTGAAAACTGTCTTCCTGAATGGATATCTTGAGAAAGATATCTATATAGAGTAGCCTTTGGATTTTACATCTAGTGATGGAGATCACAAGGTCTGCAAGCTGCAAAAATTCATTTACAGACTAAAGCAAGTATCTCGGAGTTGGAATACTCGAGTCAATGATGCGATTAAAATATTTGATTTCATCAAGAACGAGGAGGAACTGTGCGTGTTCAAGAAGATCAGTAGGAAGGCTGTCATATTTTCGTATTGTACGTGGATGACATCCTCCTAATTGGGAATGACATTCCCATGACTTCTGTGAAACTTTCATTGTCCAAAGAGTTTTCTATGAAAGACCTTGGAGAAGCATACTATATTTTGGGAATAAAGATCTATAGAGATAGATCTAAAACGATGTTTGGTTTTTCACAGTAACTGTACATAGAGAAAGTGCTGAAGCGGTTCAGTATGGAGAATTTCAGGAGGAGTTTGTTATCTTTCAGACATGAAATTTATTTCTCTAAGAAAATGTGTCCTAGCACACCTGAGGAGATTCAGCGTATGAGCAAGATCTCTTGTGCTTCTGCTACAGGAAGCCTCATGTATGCTATGCTATGTACTCGACCTGATATTGCTCTTGCTGTGAGTGTCACAAGCAGATATTAGTCGAATCTAGATGAGGAATACTGGATTGCTGTGAAGAATATCCTTAAATACTTGAGGACTAAGAATCTCTTTTGATCTTTGGAGAAGACTTACGGGTATAGGGATACACAAACTCAGACTTTATGTCTGACATTGATGATAGAAGTCTACATCAGATTTTGTGTTCCTATATAACGATGGTATGGTTAGCTGGAAGAGTTTCAAGCAATCGATTATTGCAGATTCCATTATGGAGGCATAATACATCGCCGCGTCGGAGGCTGTTAAGGAAGGATTCTGGTTCAAAAATTCGTTGCGGAGCTGGATGTAACGTCATCAGATGTTTCACTTTTCTGTGATAACAATGGTGTCATAGCACTCGTTAAGGAATCGAGGCCTCATCAGAAGTCCAAGCACATCGAACGATGATTTTATCTGATTTGCGAATATTTCGAGAAGAAGTTCGTCGAGATGTAGTGAGTTGACTCTACAGAGAATGTGGCTGACCCGCTAACCAAGCCGCTGAACCAACAGAAGACTGAAGCTCACCTTGAGAAGATGGGGCTTAGGTTCATAGCTAGGTGGCTTAGGTCAAGTGGGAGTTTGTTAGATGTATGCCTAGAAGTCAGATTGGTTGACATATGTACATACTTTGGAGACAATTTTGTAATTATAATTTGAAATGAATAAATATGAGTTATTTTGCATTTATATTGTGTTAAATTGTGTCCATGAATCGTCAATTGAGTTAATGTGTATAATGACACATTCTCAAGAGTTGAGAATTTGAGACGTGTAATTACTAGTTAACTCATAAATTATTCTCGATCATAGGATCATTACAGAGACGATGTTTGATTTGGATAGATCGGTGCACGGATCGCTTCTCTTCGTGGATAGATGAGTCTCAAGTTGACAATATAGGGACACTGGAGCGAGAGTACAGGTGCTTGATAGAGATCAAGGATATTGAGCGTGACTAATGCGAGAAGTCACTAGGATGGCTGTCCACTCATCGATGACTTGCTCAAAATTGCAATGGTGTAGATAGTTTTTGACGTGTGGTGCCTCAGTTGTTCACAGTGGGGTTGCTGTAGTTTGACTGCACCATAACTCGATCTTCAAGCCATTTGGAGTCTTGAGGTGTATGTTGGCTACAGTAGGTCCATTGTAGAAATAGGATGTGCATCAAAATGAGATTTGTCGATCCTGATAGATAGGGAGAGGTCCTATGCAGTTCATGAGACTGAGTCTTAAAATCCATGGCCATGGTAGGTGAATGATGGAAGAAGTTTCCATAAGGTTTCACATGGATTCGAATCGATTGAATTTGACATATGATGGACGAACGGATTTGACGAGTTATCCTTAACCTGCGTCTTGTCGGGACTCACGACAGAAGAATCGAACTACACGGTAACTGCATCTAGAGGTTTATTATTCAGTTCTACTGGATTGCTACCATATACTGCTAGGTGTCATCGGTGAATTGTGAGACTAATTAAGAATCATTTTGATGATCAATGTTTTTAATTGGCTGAATTGGAAAGAATTTTGATCCTTTGAAAAGAGTTTCGATGATGTTACTGATAGAGAACACAACATATCTCACTACCAGACAGAATTGGATCTATGGAGTCACACAAACAAGGATTTTGGTATAGGATTGCACAATTGGGCTAAGTGTAGTCTGATTGAGTTGGGATTAATTAAGTTCTAGTTTTGGATTTAAGGAAGCCATGCTAGCACATGGTTAAACCCATTCTCTGCTACTTGATTTGGGTTTTCTATTGGATAGGGCTTAACCAAATTAGAGCAAGCTCATTTAGACACCCAGAGTTGGAGTCCTAAAAGCCACCCATGTAAGAATTAAAGGATGGTGGCGCCCCACATTTTCTTTGTGAAACATCGAGAGAGAAAAGATGGAACGCTCCTAATGGATAAGATCAAAAGGGGTGCCACTTGTGGATAAGGAAGAGAGCTTCATCCTAATTTGAATTTGAAGAGTTCAAATTTAATTGAGATGATAAGGATAAGAATGAGGTGGTTTATCTGAATTCAAATTTGAATTTGAATTCGGATTTGAATTTGAAGTATTTGAATTCAAATCTGGGAGGATTGAGTTGGGCGACAACTACCTTATCTATGTCCATGCCTATCTGAGTTTTTTCGATATATGCGAAGGAACAAGAAGGCTGCGATCAGGCCTTGATCGGAACCCTGTCGGAGATCTGATTGAAGGCTGATCTAGAAGCTTGCAGATTCGTCTAGGAGTAGACGAATCGAAGATGGAGAGAGCATCCTAGTCTGAGCCCGAGTGGATACCTGTAGAGGCTGGACATGTGCGCGGCTCAACAGCGAACCTCGAAAATCCACGGATCATCGAACTGCGGAGTTCATCTATCCGCATAAGGTGATGATGCAATCATCAATTAATTTCATTTAAAATTATTTAAATTTTGATTTTCTTAATCTAGATGCATGATTGATCTGGCTATAATCGAGATCGGATCTCAATCTGATCGCACGTCAGATTGAAATTTTTTTTTGAAGTCCGCTGCACCTTGTTCTGATCGATCGGATGTGCGGTCAATCTTTCAGTAAGTGTAGGTTTTACAAATTATGAGGTGGAAGTATAATAAACATAAACCTCAGATTTTTTTTTTGTAAATTTGCTCTAAAAACTTTTGTTAATCGGAAGATTACTGCAATGATACTTGGGTGGGCAGGATGATAGACAATGAAGTTTTTCCCGTCCCATGTTGTAGATCACAGAAACAAGGTAGGGAAAGAGCTGATCACATATACTGTTGAAGAGGGATAACCAAGATGACAATGTCATTTGGGAGGAGAATATCGGTCAACATAGCCTATCTAATAGTATCCTAGTAACAAGGTGTGAACCTCATGATTTTCACTGTTGATCTTCTCTGCCATTAGAAAGACCAGATAAAGAATTGATCATGTATCCTTGCTGAAGAGAGAACAAAGATAACCATATCATCGAACAGGTGAACAGTGTTCTACATAACAGATGCTACAGTGTCCTACAACAAGTAGTACAATCCTTCAGCCTCATGATTTCATCATTCATCTTCTTTGCCATTATGTACTCCTGGAAAACAATGAAATAGAAACAATGATACTCAATAAATTGATGATTTGGTGAGTCCATTAACAAGTGATATATCTAATAGACACTTAGAAATATACAAGTTGATGATTGAAGGATCAATGAACAAGGATGAACTTTTTGAAGTTCCGGTTTTGCAAAGTGCTCTAATAGCCAAAGTAATTAAGGAAATTAGGTTGGGTTAACCTCTCTTCCGCATAGTTGGTATGGGAAGGAATTCTTCTTTTTTTATCATAAAAGATGTCTAAGAGAATAACGTGAGGTGTCTCTCTTCCTGTTTTATAAATCTAAGTGTGTCACTAGGTTCTGAGCAAGGCGTAAATGGAATTGCATTATAAATAAGATGTTGGAGTCACAATAATGGCCTTCTCAATAAGGGACTGAGAAAGAAGCTTTCTTTCAACATTGCATGGATACCTCAACTTTACAAAGTTAAAGTAATCCAGAAATTGTCTTGGATTCTAACTGCAAGATTATAAAGAAATGCCTGCCATGTTTTTATCCCAGTCTGTGCAGTCCATGCTAAAGTATACTCTTGGTCCATCCAACATCAATAAAGATTTATTTAATCAACCCCAAAAACCGTGAATCATGATGTAAACATTGGATATGTAGGTACTTTCAAAATATTTGCTGTTATTTGATACAAGGGAAGGCCTTTAAAGTCAAACTTATTCTTATCCTAGTAAGTGTCCTTGAGATAAAATAACTCTAGTGACTCCTCATTACATGTAAAATAATATTATTTTGCTTCTGTTATAGAATTTCCTCATTTTGAGCTCGGAGCTAACACAATGCAATATACTATGGCTAACCATCATATCTTAATGGCATAGTCATACAAACTCAGACCTCCTTTTCATTCTCTGCTTTAGACCTGTCTTTGCCCTCTCTTGCATGCATGTTGGAGTCTGAAGATGTTCATGGAATCATGCTTACTTGCGATCAGCTTACAGAATACTAATTTTTGTGAAATCTGTTTAAATGATCAAGGAATATAATGCAGATCCTAATAACATATGCTTAAGTGATGTAACAATCAGTTTCATTTTTTTTAAAAATAACATTTGATTGCTTAAGATGAGGAAAAGACATTGTGTTGTATGATATAATATGATGCTAGCAAATTCATACTAGGAGGCATCTTAAAGCAAGAGTTTTCTTCTGCTTGTTTTATTTACAAATTAAGCGTCATTTCCCTAGACTTCCTTTTTGAATTTCCTCAGGGTAATATGAGCATTTTTGTTATCGAACAGACATTAAATATGTATAATAATCTCGCTGTTCATACTGTTAATCAGCTATCATCTTGCTGGATCTGGTTCAGGAAAACACACCCACGGTGAATGGTCAAGGAAACATCCAAGATGGGCCAGCTGCATCTGTCATGATGCAAAGGGACTTGAAAGTTACTGTTGAGAAAGACCTTGTTTCACAAGCAGAAGAAGAAGACATGGAGGTTCTTCTTGGCACGTATGTATTGTCTATATGATTCTTGCTCAGAATGTTAATGGCTTCATGATCTTTTGTTTCATTTCTGTTAACCTATTATGCTGGCCCTAAATCTTCTTGAGGAGTTTATAGTTTGTGTTGAAGGAGGGTGTTTCTGATTAATAGAGATAGTATAGTAAACATGAATTTTAAATTATTTCCCCCTTACGTTTTCAGTTTGTTTTGACATGCAACTCATGAAACCACAATGTTAGAATTATAAGTTGGATCATCTTTTCTTTGTGTAATTCGGTTCAGAACTCTATGCCCACTTAGTCTAGACAATTGTTATATGAATTATAAGAATTAGCTTTTCCTTATTGCTCAATCACAGCTTGCTTAACTGCAACTTTGAGGCAGTTTTGACCTAGTCTTTGCAGCCTAAGATATGAGATGATGCTCTCTTCTTGTTTTATAAAAATTGAACATCCATAACCTAACCATAGCCCTCAGATGTTGTTCCACCAATTTGGATTTTGGGGTTGGCTTTACAGATTCTTGTTCATCAATAATCCTGACCAAAGGCTATCTTTAATGTTATTGCAAGTTTTCTAAATCCTTTGTCATAAAATCCAACCATGTTAACTTAGGTTTTCCTCCTCATTCTGGACCTTTCACTAGTAATCCAAGAACATCTTTATACTGAAGCCCTGTAGAATATTAGTCGTGCATGACTGCATTATGTATTTCAGTTTTATATCACTTTGTCCTCAATTGTTGTAACTGTTATACCTATTGCAGTGCACTTGTTCCTTACTCTGTCTAATTATACTAGAACCATCCCCACATTCTTATTTTTGCCATAAACAAGCCGAACTTGAACTTTGGCTTGCAAAATAAAGCAGATCACTTGAGCTTGTTCAATAACAGGCTTGTCCAGTTAGTATATGAATGGAGATTGAAATTTGTTACCTAGCGCAGCTTGTGCTTCAATATCTCTTTCATATGCTGACCGAAGCCTGAATGATTTAATATTTGGCTCAGCTTAGCCTGTTTGCACCCTTGTGCATGAGAAAGGTGGGTAGTGGTGTGATCATGGTGATGTGGCATATGGAGAAGTGAAGTCAAGTGTGGTTAAGCAGAGAGAAGTTAATGCATGGACTTTTCATCTCAATCTTGCTAGGGTTACAATAGGTCATATCACGTACTCAAATAGACAAGCTTGGCCATTGGAGAAACATATTGCCATGGTCAATACTTTGGCATTACAATATGACCAATCGGCAATCATTTTTCTTGTTAATTCAGGCTTTTGTCCTAGGCTGTCCAAAGCTATCTGTAGTTCAAACTTCCAACCTTTTATATGTAAAGAAGAAACATCCAACCCATAGTTGTTCTGACACGGCCTGCCAATTGGACTGGAAACCTGGTGAGCTGGATCTAAGTCCAGTTTGGATCTCTAAGAAGAACAGATTTGCATTTGACCTGGTGAAACCCAGTAGACATAGCCAGGATTCATTGGACCCAGCCGACCCGGTGGCTTTCAGTGACCTGGATTTGTCATTTTCTTGAAAAGAAACTCCCTTGTAGAGCTATTATGAGAACTGAATTGAACCATGAAACTGTTGTAAGAAGCTTAATTTCTTAGCAACTAAGATATGTTACTAATCTATGTCATTATCATAATAAAATATATTTATGCTAAATGTGCCTAGAACTAATTTAATTTATTATTTTTTTAATATGCTTTTGGTCCTATTGCCAATGGTTGGACTAATTAATCAGTGACGCAGCCCTTGGTGAGGTCAATATCTGGTGCAGCTCTGATAATTATGATCTGATCCTTGGTAGCAGGAAATTTCTACCGAGCATAGGACACCTACTTCAAAAGCCCTGGAAATCAAACCATTTCCTGCTTCTTAAAGGCTTCTTTACTTCAATATATATATATATATAT
>KE504749.1:1053195-1073138 GCA_000441515.1 Elaeis oleifera | reverse complement strand
TAAGCATGCATTCAATTTCAGTTAGGATTATTGTCATACCTTTTTATTTTTTTTGGTTGCTATGTTGCAGAGTTCCTTTTTTGCACATTTCATGTGCTTTGAAGTTCCTGCATTTGTCCCACCTGGTGCTCCTGCTAATGGTACTAAAAATGGATCTGATGGCAATGATGCAAACGGTGATGATCTCAGCTTTATGGATTCCGATGCAAATGGTATCAAACCTAGTAATTATGTTTCTTTTTCATTAATAGATATCATCATTGCCGGCATTTTGAATTTTTAGTTGTTGGCAATGTTTCTGATGTTAAATTCTTTCAATCTAGGTAATAATTCTAGTGAGTTGGGAACATTGAATGAAGCTCTTCAAGATCTGCTTGATGGAATCCAAGTACACTTTCTTTCTTTTCTTTTTCTAACCGATCAGTTATATACTAATATACATGTGTGTCTATACATGCAGGCATGCATGCATGTATACATAAATACATTTTGAAATTAGTACAGATAACTAAATCTGAATATGTTTCTACACAATTTTATACTACATTTGCCAAGCTTTAGATAGAGTACAAAACTTGGTTAAACTTTGACCAATTTCATTTTGTGCTTACGGTCATTTGGTAAGGATCTAATAATTAAGCATGATACATATAAATATATAGATGCATAAATATATCTTGGACTAATGATGGATAGCATTTGAAAGCTTGCATACACTGTTAGTGAGGTCACAAATATTGCTAGGGTGAGAGGCATGTCTTTCACCTTATACACTTGATTGCTGATAGGATGGTGGATCTGTGTGCCTGGATCTTCTCCTTGTCTGATCTTACAGATTTGCTATTGTTTTACTTCGTTGCTCTTTTGTGTACTAAAAATGAATATGTGAAAGAAATTGTGATTTGGATGCACTCCTTATTTTTGTTTGATGTACTGCTCCCTTCATTTGATCAAATCATTAATTGAATTGAAGGAAAAAATGCTAGTTGTCTACTTGCTTCTTAAGTAATGGGGTATATGTTAGTAAGGCTCTTTATCCAACACATTTATATGTCCAAGCCCTCTTATCCCATATCACTCAACAGATGCTTACATAGAATGAATGAAGAACTTATGGTGGGTTTTCCACATGTATTGTGGTTTTTCTACTCATCATTGTAACCAAGGTTTTACATATCAGCAGGATGGGGGTGTCCTGGCTGTGGTATCCTGTACTTATGAGAAAACAAGACCGGGACGGGTTGGGACTCTGAAACCCATCTACATGGAGAGAGAAGAAAGGAAGATGAAGAAAAGAAAAAGTAAAAGGAAAGAAGAAGAAAAATGAAAGAAAAAAAGGAAAGGAGAATAAAAAGAAAGAAAGGAAAGAAGGAAGAAAGGAAAGAGAAAGAAGAAGAAAATGTAAGGAAGAAAGAAAGAAAGGGATAACAAAAGAAGAAAAGGAAAGTAAGGAAGGAAGGTAAAGAAAAGAAGAAAAGAAGAAAAGAAAGAAAAAAGAATAAAGAAGAATAAGGAAAGAATAAGGGAGGGAGACGGAAGATATCTACCAACAGGTTGGGGCAGTGGGGCATTCTGTTTCATAGAGAAACCGGGACACCTCTGTCCCACGGAATTTAAAACATTGATTGTAATCTTCTTCTGTGACCATTCTTCATTATTGTAATCATCTTCATCATGCAACAATAATGTTGCTTGTGTAATTTGCTTTTCCTTCATTGTATTTCTTGTTTCTATTTCCTTCAACCGTGCAATGACATGGAAATACTTTAGTGCATCCCATTACCTTGCCTCACACACCACACCATAACTTGTCAGTTTATCACAATTGTCATGCATGACATTTTGGTCGTCATTACTTCTGCTATACAATGTTCACATTTCATCATATGGTGCTAATTGAGTAATCAACCACTTGGGCTCCAAAGTTGTATATTTGCTACATACAGCTTGGCCACCACCTTGGTACCTGACCTATACCATTGGGTGCATCAGGGATGTTTTATCTGGTATTGATGTGGTGGAAGTACACTGGCAATACAACTCCAGCTGACTGGCTAGCTGGTTTTGGAGCATATGCTGATCACTTTGCTGTGACCTAGTAAAGATAATGGAATAGAGTATATCCCAGTGGTTTTCTGCTGTCAACAAATAAAAAAAAACAATCAAGTGTTTGGCATCAAACACAAACAAAAGCATATTCCACATGCATTTGATTATAACTTATGTTTTAATTGAACAAATGAATGCAATAAATACATACTAAATTATAATATTATGTTTATACCATGACTTACATTGTTTTAACATCTGTATGCAGACGCACATATGCTTGCATCTATTTACTTGTTTAAGTTCATATATTTGCTTGCATATATTCATGTATGTATGTTCGAATTCAATACAAGCACATATTAGTTGAAAAATTCCATTGTTTAGGTTAAAGTGATTCCACATTTGAATTCCTAATTAAAAGAAACATGCAGATCCATGTTAGTGCTCAGTAAAAGTTAAAACCTTTTTTTCAGAGAGAGAGAGAGAGAATGAAGGAAGACCTGTCTAAGGTCAGTTTCGCATGTCTAAAAGAGATTTATGGTGGAACTATGCAAAAAGTTGCACTATGTTCATGTAGATTTTATGATGCATCCATTATTCATGTGAACCACTTCAAGTAGATGGTTTTGTCCAAAAAAAAATGTAGAGATTTGCCTTTACCATTTTGTCGTGAAGCAGCTATACATAAGCAAAACAGATGGAACTGAACCCATATTCTGAAAATGGGGTTGAAGCTTGAATGACTTTGGACTAGACCAAGGTTTGAACTTTTTGACATTTTCAGCTGAAACCAATATGCTTTAGCTGAGACCAAACTGAAACTGAACCTTGATTTTGGGTTCTGCCGAAACTGATCATTTTCGGTGGCTTCAGCCAGTTTCGATGAAACTAACTGAAACCAAATATTGACATTTTATTTAAAGCTTTCTTTTGTTGTTTGTCATATTCGGATTATTTTGTTAAGTACGTAGACTATATATTATCATTTTCAATGGTGGTTCATTTTCTTTTCTTGAATTAAAATAGAGTATTGATAAAACATGACTCTTGATGGGTTGAGGTCTTTGACAAAGCTGTTGTCATAGTTCTCTATGAAGACCAATGTGAACAACTAGATACAACTCATTTAATAGGAAACATCCTTTGTTATATAAAGAATATAAAATTCTATAATTGCAACTATGTGATCATATGGCCACTTAACAGGAATAATGAGTGTCGACATCCAATTTATGCCTGAGTTCTGCTAAAAAAATGAAAAAAAAATTGTGTTAAGCACTAAAATGCTACATAATTGCCAATATAATGAATTTTCAACCAATTGAAGTTCAAGAAGTAAATTATGTATATTATCCAGAGGACAAAATACTATAATCCATTAATTTCACTTTTATGAAATATTAACTTCTGCGTCAGATTGTCAAAATAACTCATAAAAGGAATCTAATAATCCATATAACACATTGTTCTAAATATTATGTAATAAATTCCTGGCTTCTTTATTTTTATTCTTCTTTTCTCTCTTTTTTGAAGTTTTCTTTTCTTTTTTGACTGAAACTCCAAAACTTGGAGTGAAACCTCTGAACCGCCAAAATATCTGAAACCAAAACTCCACAGGCCCATCCGAAACCGAAATCAAAAGTAAGTATTCAAACCTTGATTAAAACATAAGGTGTCCTAAAATCAGTGTTCCTCAGATGGAACATGGCCATAATATCGGTATAGCATCTTATTGCAATTAAGGTTGTCAATAGGCCAGGGCTGCTTGATTACCCCAATGACCTGCACTGCATATGTCCTAGCTTCAAGCTGAGCAAACCTGCAGGATGGACAGGCTGGACACAGGCTGGTTAATTTTAAGCCTCAATTGGTATGGACAGATTAAGTCTGATTGTGGTTCCTGCCTGGCCCAACCAGAGCCTTTCTTCTGCAGATGCTTGGGCATATGGATTATGTGGGCCAGTTTCTGGTCAATCTTGGGCCTGGGCTTGGTATGGGCTTGGTTATCTCATTAGCAGGCTGGACTTTCATAGACATGGTCAAGCCAGTTGAATCCCCTAGTTGCAGATCCTTCAGACCAATAAAGTTTAGTTGTTATATTTGATTTGTATAATAATAATCTTGGTTAATTCCTCTTTCCACTGATACCTCGTTGTGGTTAGTTATATCCCTCTGGAAAAGCATCCAAGTTAAGGCTGAATTTCATACTCAAGAATTTCATTCTCTGCAAGCTGTAGATTCTATTGCATTAGAGAAATTGACATTAGTCTTTATTTCAACAAGTCATGCATGAGATTGAACTTGTTAGGAGGACTTTACGGAGTTGACTGTACTGCTATGCAATTGGAATCTTACATTTAGTTTACTATGTTTATGCTTTGTTCTTATGCAGGAACCTAACAAATACCTGTCAGCTCAGTGGTAACTCCCACATTGCGACAGTTACCTCCCCTGTCAGAAGTTCAAACTTTTTTACCTGCAAATTTTTTACAATAACAGTTGCATATGCACCAAAGTTATTTACTGTTTCCAGATAGGTGATAACATGCTGGTGCAAAAGAAAATGGCCTGTCTTTGCAGAATGAAGAACAATATGCAATATATTTATGCCACCTCTGTATTTTTTGAAAGTATAGATGCTTAACATACCAGAAGTGAACACAAACAGTTTGAGAGCAAGCATTACTTGTATATGAAAAAAAAGTGAAAATAGTCAAAATCAAAAGAATTATTAACTTTATTCTACAAAAAAAAGAAAGAAAGAAAGAAAAAGAGTAGTTAGTAACTTTATGATGCCAAGAAGTCCAACACCTCTTCAATTGCAGTTTTTTTTCATATTATCAATGGTTTTAATAAAATAGAATTTTTATATTTATTTGGATGTATAAAAGTCTAGCATCATCTTCAACTGTTCCTCTCTGAAGCTGTTATTGTCTGTTTAGAGACTTTACTAGATAAAATCTTGTTTGTGATGCATTTGCTTGATTGTTATTTGTCCACTTAAAAAATGAACTAGGTAGTAATTACTACTAAACCAAGCAATTCAGATGTGTAACTGTACTAGAATTGGTTTGTTCGACATATCTTCACCATATCCTATTCAAATAGTTCTCCATTATAATGTAGTAGCATATTTTTTCTATCATAATGATTTGCAACTCTCCTTGGTTCGGTTGATAGTTCTACATTCTGTTTTATTTATATTAGTTATTTATTCAGCCAAATTAGTATGCTAACTTCGTTTTGTTTTGCTTACTCAAAGTTGAATATATTCATATGACTTGTCTTTTACTAATAATCCATACTACATTTCTTCATTTTTTTAATGCTATTTTATGGTTCCAGTTTAAAATTATCTATACTTTGCATACATTAACTGTGACTCAACCGATCTGTAGGCAATAATTTTCTGAAAATTATTAGTGTATTCTTTTTGACTTGCAGAATGTAATATACTGCTCTTTATTTTACCCAGGAAGACTTCTATGCAGTGGTAGATTGGGCATACAAAATTGATCCTCTGTGCTGCATATCAATGCATGGTATCACAGAGCGCTACCTTTCTGGTCAGAAAGCTGATGCAGCCGGATTTGTGCGTAAGTTGCTAGATGACTTGGAGTCAAAAATATCAACTCAGTTTGGCAGGGTTAGTGCTGTCCTTGACTATCCTAAAGATTTTGCATATTATTTGATTAAAAGGAAGCTCCTTTTATCTCTCTCATGTAACTGCTTGTCTGCATTTGCAGTTTGTTGATGAAGCTTGCCATCAGATTGAGAGGAATGAACGTAATATACGACAAATGGGAGTTCTATCTTATATCCCAAGGTATAAGCTGTCTTGAACTTTGGCACTTGTTCTGTGATTTGATTGCATATGTGTGATGTCCCATGTTATATTCCCTGGTTCATAATTTTATATATGAATATATATACTAGAGGCAGGAATGAGTTAATTGGGTCAGATTTAGAATCAGGTCAGCTACATACTCCCATGTAAACTGACTATATGCTTGATCTTAAGTCCATTCCTCATCCAACCTACTTGACTGGCCTAGGGCTGCAAAGTGGCTAGTCCTTGACCTAATTTAACTGGTTACAATGCTATGGTTACTAGGTCCAAAGTTTGAAACATGATCACACCTAGCGGCTTTCCAACCCCAAATCAAAATTCAGATTAAAAAAAAAAACACTAAATTCCAAACTTATAGAGATGAGAGTGGGCAAAGGTAGGTTTCCAGACCTTCCATATAAAAGCTCTCTTGTTTTGTTGGAGTTTGCAACCCCTAGCCAAAGATGGAAGGGGCAAATTAAGGGAGGGAGAGAGGAGAAGAAGGTAGATTGGAATTAGATTGTGACTCTTCAAGAATGTTGATTAGAGTTTGGATGGTTGCTGCTCGCCAAATATCATGCTTGCTGCTGCCAAAAGTGGCCAAGAAGTCACCAGTTTAGGGGGTTGGTGTAGTTAGGACACAAAGGGGTAGGAAGCCTTTGTTGCGACAAATCGAGAATTCAAGAAATAAAACAAGAAAGAAAAAGATCAAGACACCCAAGATTTATGTGGTTTGGCGATCTTTGCTTACATCCACGGGGGAGACTAGAAGAATTCACTATAGTTCGTGGAAGATTGTCAAGATTTACAAAGGATCTTTCAAACCCTAATCCCCATACATCCAAAACTCTCTTTCTCTCTCTTGAAAAACTACTCTCTTAACTTCAGAGAAAGATCCACATAAAAGAAATATACTTGAGTTCGGATCGGATCAAATAATCTCAAGTCTCGAGTCGGGTTGGCGCGTACCATGGGGGTGTTGCCCCCGCACCGCCATAGGCTTTGTCATGGGCTTTGGGTCTCCACGACTGAAGCCCTTTTTTAGGGTCGCATCAGGTCATATATTTTATTCTAGGTCACTTAACATGTTCGGACCCACAACACATTTCAATTCGCCCCGCAATCTTGAATGCGGGCCAAAACTCAACAGCCTCCAAGAGATTTTAGCAAAGAAGTTATATTGTATTATATTTTTTTTCTTGTTCTTTTATATTATGCCTGACCAAATCAAATCAAATTGATAGTGGGGCTTTCATCTGGATATCAGGGATAGCTTTTTTTTAAAAAAAATCTAAAAAGGTATGGCAAAGTTGCTTATGTTGAGACTTGCTTGAATTTCATTTGTAATGTCATAGTTGCCATTAAATATTACATACAAACAAGCAATTATACATTATATGTGTATTATAAGGAATTTATCTCAGCCCTTCTAATCCAACCTAGTAAAATAACCCAAATGGTTGCATTTCCAATTCAGACCTCATTTAAAGTGCTAAGTCAAGACATCCAACCTATGGATTGTAATTAGGGCTGACAAAATATGACCCGATCCGTCAACCGACCCATGTTCGACCTGCTATAAACAGGTTTGGGTTTTGGCTAAACGGATTTGGATCATAAATGGGTCAACCGTTTAACCCGTTTAATAAGTGGGTTGGATTTGAGTTTTAGATATCTGACCTATTTAACCCGTTTAACCTGTTTAATATTCAGGTCGGATTGAGTCAGATAATCCATTTAACCTGTTTAACTTGTTTAACCTATTTCTGACCTATTTAACCTGATCTATTTAACCTGTTTAACCCATTTGAGATCCGTTTAACCTGTTTAAAATCTGTTTAATCTGTTTCTAACCCATTTAACCCGACCTGTTTAACCTGTTTAATCCGTTTAATTTGTTTAACTCGTTTAACCTAATTTGATCTATTTAATAAACGGGTTAAAGGGTCGGGACGGGTTACTTGTTTAATAAACAGATCGGGTTCAGGTTTGAATTTTTGACCCCGTTTAATAAATAGTTCGGGTTTGGGTTGATTTTCTGACTCGATCCGTATTGATCCGACCCGTTTATGACCCGATCCGATTGCCATCCCTAATTGTAATGTTGCCTACTATGCCGATGTTGATGACTTCATGTTGTGGTATCATATCTTGTTGTGCTGTGTTCCAATTATGATTTCTTTTAAGGCATGTTTGGTTGGGGGGTCGGACTCTGAAATGGGAATAGGAATGAGTGACTCCTATTTTAGCCGTTTGGCTAGAGGGAGTTCCATTTCGATTCCCGAGGGGAATGAGAATGCAACAATCTCTCAGAACTCATTCCCTACTCTCTTTTAGGATTCAAATTCCATTCCGATTCTAGTCACAAACCAAACACATCAGGGATATAGCCATTCTGGTCACGATCAGAATCGGAATTGGAAAGGATTGGAAGGAGAATCAGAATTGCAATATCCCTGATGTGTTTGGCTCGTGATCGGAATTAGAATCAGAATCGGAATGGAATTTGAATCCTAGGGGAGAGTAGAGATTATGTTTTAGGGGATTGGTGAATTCTCATTTCCCTGTGGAATCAGAATGGGACTTCTCTAGCCAAACGGCTGGAATGGGAGTTACTTATTACCATTCCCATTTCAGAGTCCAACACCCCCAGCCAAACATGCCCTAAGTGTATGGAACTCAATGCAGTTCTACTCTGTACCAAGGATTCTATATGTTTATTTTGATAATTCTACAAGGCTTCTATATATTTTATTTTGATAATTCTGATTTACATTGTTTCCATTAACATGTAGACCATGACAATATAACACATATTGGCTTTCTACTTGTCTGTTGTCTTTTTCATTAGGAATGTTTAGTCCATTGAATTGATGTGAAAAGCTTGTGTTGGAGATCTCAACTTCTTCCTTTTTTTCTTTTTTTTTTTTCTTGGTTGATGCACGGTAGGTTGCTGTAGTTAGATCAGCCATTTTTTAGGTTGATGCTTGGTAGGTTGCTGTAGTTAGATCAGCCATTTCTAAAAAAATCAGAGTTCTTGGATAAACAATTAAGCTGGAGTAAATTCCTTTGAATATATAGTGTTATGCAATTACGTATGCACACTATTGTAACCCTGGTGGTGTACCAGAGCTTACATAAAGGCAAGCGGCAGCAGTTTTAATTCGGATCTGAATTATCTTCTAATTTTCAGTTTTTCTATGCAATTACTGTAACAAGTTTATATTCTGAGGCAGAGTTAATGTGGATAATATGCAACTCAGGACCGACCAGATCTGATTTCTGATCCATAATCAGCAGAACTGTGCTGTGCAAACAGAAAACCCTCAGAGAAAAGGACAAGGGAATAAAGAGGGTAGAAGAAGTAGAAATAGAACAAGAAGAAGGGTAAAGAAGGGAAGGGAAAAGAGGCTTGCGGCTTTTGTTCTTCTCACTCTCAATCATAATTCAAGTAGTAAGCTCCATCCAAGAACAGCTGGCTAGAAGTCGTTTGTTTTGGTTTAACCAGCAGGGTTTCCTACTCTCAATGGGATATTTAAATAACAAAATAAATCTAGATGCTGACTGAAATCTTCCACAGCATAGAATAGTTGGATACTTTTTGACTCATATAAGGCACTCCTGAATGAGTGATAAAATCTATCAATAATCCCCATTCTTTATTGTCTGGCTGACCCCCGTGCTAGATTTACATTAGGACTTCTTATCATAGGAAATCAGCAGCCAACAAATCCCTGAATTGAAGGGACCTGCTGTTGGACATCTAAACTATCCCTAAAAATCGGAAAAAAGGAATCCTTCTGTTATCTGAATCTAGGGCCTAAGATAAAACCAATTAGGACTAATATTTGCTGGCTTTCTTTGCTCAGCAAGAGCCCAAAAAAAGGGTCTTGCATTGAAGTTCTTTTGAGGCCCTTTGCTGCATCAGGCTTCATTGCTTCTATCATCTAGCTAATAAATTGCAACTGTCTAACAATTTTTGTCGTATATTTTGTTGTCCTATAATATTCATTTAACTGAATGTATAAATGTTTAATTTGTGTACCTATCTTTCGCATGTTTGGGTTCTTTTGCTGTTGCATAGATTTGCTACTCTCGCAACACGAATGGAGCAATACATTCAGGGACATTCCAGGGATTTGGTTGATCAGGCATACACGAAATTAGTGAGTGTATAGGCTCCCATTCAGTTTGTATACTTTGTGTTTCTTCTTTTTATTTTCTCAAATCAAGGAAACTGTTGCTGTTACTTCATGCTATGCAGCAGCTGCATTTAGCTTTGGAATTAGAATACCTGGTTTGAGTCAGCCTCTATGTTGCAACTGATCAACATGATCTTGAATGATCAACCTATATATCATCTGAGGGTGTTAGATAAAATGCAGCATCTAAATTTCCTCTCTTAAAAAATAGAAAGAAAAAGGGGCACTGTAATGATTTGAAAGTTTGAAACAGGTTAGCACAATGTTTGCGACTTTGGAGAAAATTGCACAAAGTGACCCAAAGTATGCTGATATTGTACTCTTGGAGAACTATGCAGCTTTCCAGAACAGGTAATTGTAAAATTAGTTTGTCATGTCCTTTGTTGTCCTCTAAATTGATGGTATTTTGCTTGTTGGTTTATGATGTTAATTTCAGTTGAGGTAATCTGCACAACTTTTAGATCAGATATAGTATTAACTTGTAGAAGCATATATTTGGATGCAGTCTTTATGATTTAGCAAATGTTGTGCCCACAATTGCAAAGTCCTATCATCAGGCTAGTGAAGCTTATGAACAGGCTTGTACACGCCATATAAATATGATCATTTACGTTGTAAGTGCCTTGTTCTGGATTTAGGCAATGCTGTTACTTCTTTGAGATAGAAATTTCTTGATTTAGATATTTCTGTAGATCTGTTTGGTTTTTACACTAATGAGCTTCCCATGAAATTTCAGATGGGAATATATGCTTGTTAGGCATTAATATCAAAACCCTATGTAAGTTTGCTTTGTTTTGCAGCAATTCGAAAGATTATTTCAGTTTGCCCGGAAAATAGAGGATTTGATGTACACAATTACTCCTGAAGAGGTGAGGGAATCATGAAATCCTGCATGATCATTATGTTGGTATACTTCTGTGTTTCTATCAAAGCAATTTTTTTCCATTATTTTACAAATTTCAAACAATTCCTAATGGATAGGACTTGTGATTAACAAGATAATATCTCTCTCTGAACATCCAAACACAATGGATTGTCCTCACTCAGCATACTAAGCAGGGACATTTGGATGTTCCTTGTATGGGCTCATTCTGTAAATATTCTTCAGCTCTTAGTCATACTAATTTAGTTAAAATTATCATCAGCCATAGCACATATTATCCAAATAGCTGCATGCTTGCATGTGGAGTTATACATACAGCTCTGATGAAATGATTGGGCATTGCTAAACAAGAATGTTCTATATATCTAGAACTGATGCATTTGTTTTGCATACTCTACAAACAGAACATCTCTATATATTTGGCAAAAAGACCTCTATTCATTCATAGAAAAGAGGAAAACAACCATAATGGTTTGAACTTTGAAGTCAGTCTGCTTAAACAACTTAATGGGGATATACAAATTCATAATCATAGATGAACAACCAGGTTCAAGCGCACTAGAGGTGCCTAGTTTGAACCTGGATTAGACAGCTAATTGGCTCTGATAAGGAAGATACCAAAATCTATGTCGATAGATGTAGCAAATATGAGAGGAAGATCGAAGATAACATGGATGGAAGTTGTGAGAAGTTTGAAGAGCCTGCAATGATCCTAGAGCTATAGCTTTTAGTGGGAATTTTCAGTGAATGCAGATCTGTAAAACAATCCCAAACAATTAAGCTTCATCATTACTGTTCTGGTTATGGTAGAGTAGCAATTTGGTAAAAGGTCATTTATTGGAAAGGAAAAGTGCAACTCACTCAGGAAACTGATTTTCAGCAATTACTGCAATTGATTTGTCTCTATTTTTTTTTCTTTTTCACTTTCTTTACTTCTCCCTTAAATGTATCACTTTTGGGCTTAACTCTTCTAGTTGCATGTTAAATCAGTTCTGAAGTTCCTTTGTTCATGAAAGATTTGTCTACATTCATTAGGACATTGGATAATATACGCGCTGAGATGTCTGAATATCTGATTCGCTTCTTTGATTTCACCATTGAATTTATCATACTGGGGCTTGCCTTCTCTATTTTGTAATCAGTTTTAAAGCTCTTGTGTTTATGAACAATTGCTCTAGATTCGCAAGGGCCTTCCATAAGATACAGGCTAAAATCTCTAAACCCAACAGTGGTGTCAGATTGGTTCTAATTGAAATATAACAGTTCGGTTTAAGTATTTCAGGCATGTTTGCAATTGTTTGGATTTTCATTTTGGAAGATTTATCCTCAAATCTGGTTGGAAATAGCAAAATCTATATCAAAGTAAAGAGATGAGAGTCTCTTGAACACATAACTCTGCATATGATGGAAGAGGAACATAGGCCTTTTTATATATGATTAGACTTGGATTCTAATGCTAAAGCTAAGTATGTGCACCTTCTTAATAGGCCAAAACCAGGTTGAAGCAAAGATCATCTATTAAGCCTCTAAAATGGGATATGATTTCTGGACTAAATAATGACTAGCTCAATGATGGAGTTTCATTTCTAAATTTAAAATATTGTTGTGTCTGATGTCAAGGAACGTATGTCAGTAGGGTATTTGGAGTTCTTTAAACAATGTTCATCATTGTGGTTACTAAACATGTGCAACAACTGGAGCATGTTTCTATTCTTTCTGCACCCTATCTCATGCAGAAGCCATCACTCATTTCATGAAGAGAAGGGCATAAAAGATGGGCATCTCACTCAGGAAGGTTTGATGAAGTTATTCAATCAAAGATACCAAAATGGCAACCATAACTAGTTTATAACTAATGGGCTTTCAATCCATCATTACAACAAGGTGATGGTGTGTAGCATGATATGATAGAGAAAGATGGCTAAAGATTTCTAAACCTTTAGCTACCCAATCTTGTTTATCCTGAAGTAAATTCGCAGAACTTGAGATGATGAGTTTTTAATCAGATGACAGTCAGAGCTTTCTGTTTGATGAACCAAGTGAGTTCCTTATCAATAATTTATGATATAAAAAATTTCTTTGTTAACATTTTTTTACAGTAAGAAGTCATGTTTATGCTGGACCTTAGACTGTGTATTTAATATTCAAAAATTTGCATAATTTGACCCTTTTAGTGATATCTTTAGCCTAATACCCTACCTTCTAAGCAGCTTTTATGACCTTTCCATACCTTTTGTCTCTTGACATACAATTCTGCTCCATAATATTGCATCTAGAATTGATTTTAATAGAGCACTATTTAGTTGTAAACCTTAGTAGTGTCCATTTTAAATGATTCAGTATGGTGCAATTAACTTCTAGTTTAACTCCAAAAAGTCTATGCAGATGGTCTCATCTTATGGTATTATTCATGTTGGATCCAATTTTTGAGTTCAGAAAGCCATTAGGTTCAGTGACCTGATTGAAACCATTCTTTGACTAGTATGGCTGTGGTGAACATTGAGGACCCCTGTTATTGCAGACCCTTGCTTTCATAGGTCTTATTGTACCATTTGTTGTGTTTATTATTAATTCATTCTTGACTCTTTCATGACAATACAAATAGCATTTAGAAGCCATGTAATTATATCTGCTGATTGATGTGTCTGACAGTTGGTTTTAAATTCACAGATCCCTTTCCAGCTTGGACTTTCAAAAATGGATCTCAGGAAAGTGTTGAAATCCAGCTTATCTGGAGTAAGTCAGAGCACATCTTCATACTCCTTATCTCCAGCATAGTTACTAGGAAACATATCTTTCCCTCTCATATTAAGAGTTTCATAAGAGAGATAATTTGAAACAAATTTTGATTTCATTCCCACAAAAGAAGAAAGATGGCTGAATGTGCATGGGATTCTTACAAAAATTCTTTATAATTAAAGTGCAGGAGAAACTAGTGGAAAACTATTTGCAAATTAGTTTCTTTGTTTGTTGATGTATTTCATACATGTTTCCTGCTTGTTTTGACATATGGGTTCCTGTTTCCTGCTGACGAAAATTTTCAAACCACCATTTCCCACTTTCTGCTTAATTATTCCATAATACAAATCCTGTTTCAGCAACTGTAATGTCCATAACACCAATCTGATGTGAATTTCTCCCACTGCAGATTGACAAGTCAATCAGTGCTATGTTTAGGAAGTTACAGAAGAATTTGACCTCTGAGGAGTTGTTACCTTCTTTGTGGGATAAATGCAAGGTATTCCGTCATCTTCACTGATTTGTTGACTATCTGAACTCTGAGATGCGATTAGAAGTTTTTCTAATGCAACCAAATTAGTAATTCACCTAGATGTCTTTAAAAATCCTTTAGTTTTAGGTAATTTTGCTATCAAAGAAATTTAAGGTTGCAGTCAGAATCATAACATGTGCAGAAGAGCTGATTTATTATTGAAAAGTGATGCCTATTACTGGAAAAAAGAGCTACCATGTTATCCAGGATGGCGACCATCTTTTTTCTTATTTCTTTCTTCTTTCCTTTTCAATTGTGCTTTTTTTTTTGACAGTTAATTGTGAAATTGTTATTTGCATTTTGACGTGATTTAAATTTTAAATGCCTTTTGGCATTTTGCTTATTTTATAATGGCTGCAAAATAACATAAAACTGAAACCATATTGTTGAGACAATATTTGAAGGTTATGGTTATATATTTGATTTAAAAATGGAAAATAACACTTAAGTATTAGATTTCCAAAAGCTGTAGTAAACTTCATTTACAGAGACCATGGAGAGAATTAGGATACATTGTTTTTGGGAACTGGATGTTAGGTGGATATTATCTAATTGGTGCCTTTTCCATGTTCTGGTGTTATGGCACTGGCATGAAGGATATCTGATAATATCCTATAAGAAATTGACTAAAAGCTGTGCAGCCCTTGGGGAACGCTTTTCCCTTGGTGGGATGAAATGGAGAATAAAGCTCAATAAAGAGTCTTGTTGGTTAATCTTTCAATGGCTGATGTGGAAATGCATGTCATTCTATATTTATTGAGTATGAACTTTGGTTTATGGGGTTGCAATGCAACTATTCAACCAAGTAGCGCTCCTGATTCTATGTAGGCACAGATGAAGGGGACTCTTAATCCATGCATATGTGCCATGTCTCATATATTAAACCCTTTGCATGTGTCTTAGTTGATCACACAATATTTTGGGAAAAAGTGAAAATAGAACTGATTGGTTAATGGATATTTAAAAATACTGCTACGGCAAGAGAGCATTTCTAGATGGACTTGGGCGATAATTTTTATGGGGTCTCAAGTAAGATTTTGGGGTATGTTTGAATGTTTGAATATGGTATTTGTGGGTAAGATATGCTGCAATTAGAGAAATCTGAGAAAGGAAACTAGTTAATGGAGATGCTTATAGGATGGATAGGGGCCATGAAGTCCATTATGCTTAAGGTTTTAGGTACAAGATATCTCGCCATTTTAGCCAAACATATTATTTGAAATTTAACAGGATCAGAAGCATCTTTGGCAAACTGTGATCCCTTTGATCACCCTGTCTAGACGACCTTTGGTCGGAGCTCATTATCCCTAAGATTTTAGGTAAGATATATCATCATTTTAACTCAACATATTATTTGGATTTTATCTGGATCGAAAGCATCTTCAGCAAGCTGTGACCCCTTTGATCGCCCTGTAGTTGGACCACTTCTGCCTGGAGCTCGTGAAGAGTTGGGAATGTTGTTTGTGGGTAAGCTCATCTGGTGTCCAAACAGGCCCTTATTGTTGGGCTCTGGACATGCAGACTTGTCATTGGACCCTTCCAACTCCCATCTCTTCTTCTCAGCATCATTTATCAAATATATATATATATATATATATAAGGGTATGGCCTGGGGTTTAGAATGCTGGCATGGCTGCGAGATTTACATTGTGTGCCATATGGCGACACTTTTAGGTTATTTCTTTCTGGTTGTTTTCTTGTTATCTTCTTGTAAATGCTATAAATAACGAATCTTCTGCTTTAAGCAATCTTGCAACCAACTTGTCACAGTGGTAGGACTGAAACTGCAGCTAATTCATCACTTCTTCCCTAATCACATCTAACGAAAATATGAAGGATACTAAATGGAAAGATATTGCATCAAATGCTTCCAAGGAAATGTGTGACAGTATTGTGGTCATCATCTGACATTTACCATTTAACATTGCAGAAAGAGTTTTTGGACAAGTATGAAAGCTTTGTTCAACTGGTTGCCAAGGTTTACCCAAATGAGACCATCCCATCAGTGGCAGAAATGAGAGAACTTCTTGCTTCACAGTAATATACATGTACATGTCAATGTTGTAACATTTCCTGTTGTTGAGGTGATGTAATTTCCCCTTTGTTCTCCTTTCGTTGTGCTATTCATTTCATTCGATTTGTAAGAATTTTTTTGCTAGTTTTGGTGGATAGTCATATTCTGCTGATCCACGGGAACACCTGTATGATTGTGTGTGACATTAAGAGGCCATTCTACTTTTTCTGGAAGAGATGTTTATCTCAACCAGTGATGTGCTTATGATAATTTCCTTTCTTTCAAGTGTATAATCTTCCAAAATCCTAGACTTGAAAGACTTGCATGGATGGTTGTTGCACCATCCTAAACAAGTATGAAAGTTAATCATTTTTCATTACATGGAGAATTATCCTCGTTTAAGTAATCCTGTTTCTCTGGGAAAGTAATATGTAATTCTGAAGTGCTACAACTGAGCGTTACCTGCAGCTGTTTCTCTTACGATCTTCTATACTTGTTCTCTCCTCCTCTTTGGTAATCCATGTGAATTACATGCATGAAATTTTATTTGTGCATAGCGTGCGTTAGCTGGTGTTCCATCTGAGCTGAAATATATTGATCTTGAGAATTGGTATATCATGTTTGTGACAATTTTTAAGAGGCAGGAGTTGATTCCACCATCACAATTTTACCACTTGACGTTACGGTTCCCTTCTGGTTTTGCTCTTGTTTCACATTATTTCCAAAGGAGATGAGTGTTTTTTGTTGAAGATGATGGGATATTTCAAGAGAGGAATGCCTCTCTTGCTTAAGAATCATTCAGGCATGTCGGCTCTTGCAGTATAAACGGCTGGGTTTGATGCATGTTGTTTAATAGGTTCGAAGAACTTTTGAGGGATCTGGATAGTGATGGCCATCTCCTTAAAAATAAGCCTTCTTTTTGTTGAACCACTGGAGGCAAATTGACATCAGTAACAAACTTTCACCCTAACCTCCATGTATGGCGCCAATGACTAAGTTTGCACCCTCTTTATTGTAGTAATAGACTTATTCTACTATGTATTTATATCTGCACTATATATAAAAGAGCAAACAGTTTCTGGTTCAAAAGTTATCAACACGTAGGAGTCTAATGGAAGCAATCTTGACCATTTATATGTGAAGAATTTCTAATATGACTAAATTCTGAAAATAGCTCAAGAAATTATTAGCTTATAGTTTCTGGTTATTTATAATCTGAAATATTTAGAATTTTGTTGAGGATTGTTAACTACTAGTAGTTCGATCTTGGAGAATAAGTATTTCTATGCAAAATTGAAATTTTCTAAAATTGGAAGAAAATCACCATTAAATTATCACTATAAATATGGATCATTTTTTTGGATAAAAACCATCAGAATTCCATAAAGGACCGTGAAATATTAATTACACATCTTAAAAATATTTTTTCTAGCAAATCCAATGCCTCTCTAACACTTTTTGTGAAAAAATATTTCTCAAAAATTATTGGATCCATGCAGTGTAAAAGGCTTCCATCGCTTGATCTAGTAGATCTCTAAACTACAATTCTAACATGAATCGCAATATAAGAGTTATAAATGTTATTATAATAATTATACAATAATTGGAATATGATATAATTGTATAGTTGATCTTATGTAACATAATAATTATCTTAATTGTTTTTATTTTCAAAATTATAATTCTAAGTCGAATGCCTCATGTAACTTGATTTTGATAATTTTAATTAAGTAATGATCAATTATAAATTTTGATTTTTATTTCTACATGTGTACTTGTATGCAAACATTTCTTGTATTAGTTATTCTGCACATGCAAACACGGGGCTACTAAACTTTCGAAGTTCAAAATTAATTACCTATAATATTTGAAAAATGATTCTGGTGTTGAAAATTTTGCGAATTTCTTGACTGATAAAATTAAGAATTTCTAAACTTAGAGATTGGACGGGAGAAGAAAATAAGATTGTTGGGCAAGGAGATTGGCAAAAAAGATACTACTAATAACAAAGAAAAATTGCTAAGGATTCTAGTGTTGAGTTTGAAAATAAGGGTATTGTTAATGAAGTGGATGGAGGCAATTAGTTACTGGATAGGAAGGTTGGGAGAGAATTCTAGAAATGACAAAGGAAGAGTGTCACGATAACGGATACTTTTCAATGGAGGAATCTAATTGCTAAACAAGAACTTTTTATGTTAGATTCTCAAGCATTCTGCTTTCCTAAATGTGCAACAGTGAAACAAAAAAAAAAGAAAAGAAAAAAATTATGGGATGATCAATTAGGATGAAAGAGAGAGCACGCTTTGTAAGATATCCCCTCTTTTCTTTCCTATTTATCTAGGGGGAAGTTCGGAGGGTCAAAAACGCGAAACAAAGAACAAGATGGTTCACATGGAATAAGTTGCCGCACGAGTCTCAAACCTCAAGATCATAGGGCCGCATTTGGTTTACCATCAAAATTAGAATCAGAATGAATTGGAATGAATATCAAATAATCATATTCTTCAAAATATTTGATTCATGATTGAAATTAAAAAATATTTGAATACTAAAAAAAATAGAGATTATATATAAGAGAATTGAAATATTCTCATTCCTCTTTTAAAATTAGAGATAGCCCTCAAATTAAAATGAAATGAAAATCATTAATTTCATTCCCATTCTAGAATCCAACTCTTTCCAACCTAATATATAAATTTTTATCCCTCGAACATTCAGAGGCAAGCCTGTAGCCGATACATTATTGAAAGATCTTCATGTATTATTCATTCGTGTAATTTTGGGTTTACAGAAGAAATTTAAAATACGGCCATAGATAAGAGGGACGGTAATCAAACTGTACGGATGATACAAAATCATCTGTAAACAGATCCAGATGTCCATAATATACCATATATGTCCTGACCACGATATCATGCTTCATTCTTCATGAAGAATGGCCACTTAAAATGATTTAAATTAGTTTAAGTATTGTTGCGGCCAATCCCCTCGCGTCGTGCCTGATCGTCGGGAGCGAGCACCTGCACGGGAAGTCCACTCAGACCGAAAGAGGCCTCCGACGGGGACCCTCCGACGGTCAAGTCAGAGAGGAGACTAGGCAACAGCAAAAAGGAGAACCGAAGAGCTCAGCGATGGGGGGAGCTTTGGGGGGTTCGAGAGGGCTTCGGAGAGCTTACCAGGGCTGTTGCCTTACCCCTTTTATAGTGGGAGGCGGTATGGTTCCGCCGTCCGTGATGTTGACAACTGTAGAGCCGTCAAATCGCCACGGGCTGTCACTTCGCCAGGGGTTGCCATGTTGTTGATGGATTGACAGGTCCTAGGAATTAATTGGCGTCCTTGGTAGGACTCTTCCCCAGGTCCCTGGCAGGACAAGACCCCTGGCGGTCATACGGCATGTCCTTGATAGGATTGCAGCCCATGCCGGTCGTTCGGCAGTCTTGGAGGGCTGGCCGACTGTGTGTCGGGAGTCGGCCGTCGGATAATGAACTCCGGAATGTGGCCGGCGTCTGGAGGGTCCGTGGGAGTCGGTGTCGGCCGGTCAAGCCGACACTCCCAGGCTGGTCATTACCGACAGTCGGTGTCGGGTCGCCCGTTGTCGGTCGGCGGAGTCGGTCGGTTGGTCCATCTCGGGGATGGGCCTGTGTCGGGATCTGCAGAGGAGTTGCCGCCGGACGGTGTCGGCGAGCCGACGA
>KE504749.1:1010394-1022944 GCA_000441515.1 Elaeis oleifera | reverse complement strand
AAAAAAAGAAAGAAGAAGAAAAAAAGGCTACGTATGGATTCCAGTCATTCCAAAAATTCTGGAGTGCATTTATTGATCTATAAGTTAAAAAATGGGAGATAAGTTGCATGAAAGTAAGGTAAATTCTAACTAAACATGCATGCAACATCATGTAAGCACCAACATAAAGTCTATGGCAACAGATATTATAATTCATAATGGCACCCTTAAATCAAGTTAGATTACTGTATCCAAGAAAACAACCAAGTATCAAAAGAAAAATGCAAAATGGCAGTTCTTTATTCAAGTCACAAATACCAAGCATTTCCCTGGTGCATATACTGTTGTTTTAATCTCAGTATAACTAAGCATCATCATTAGATGTCAGAACATTTAGATCTAGCAGATACAGAACAATCAACGCAAGTCATAACTGATTAACCTAACCCCAGTTCCCCTGTGAAAGTACAAACAATACTTCCTTAGCTGTGTTATTTAATTATAATATATAAATACTCTCAATATGTAAGTAGAAAGTTGCAATCCCCAGCATTAAGCTGAGAAAGAGACATGTAATAGTAAACAGCTATCATTACATAGATAATTAGTACTAGAATTGTGATGCATGAACTTGTGAAAGCCTACCATTCCTAAGTACGTAATGGAGTTGTGCAAGCATCTCTTGAGGAAGGTCGAAAAGAGAGGAAGAAAATATGCTATCATAAATTCAGATTTTCTTAGACTCTCCATCTTAATAGAAAAGTATTCCATGAGCCCCTTTCTTTACCAAATTGTCCCTTCTTCTTTCTCTTCTTATTATGCAAATCCATCACCACATCTTTGTAAGGCTCTGAAGTTAACATGCATCATGAGTATCAAAGCAAACAATTTAAAACTAGATAACAATAAAATGGTATGGTGTCCATAAGAATGAACCCATATGATATTAGTGGCAAATCTAATAATCATAAATCCAGGACATCAAAATCTTCAGCAATTGATGGGATCTGATGGGAGTACTTTAAAATCTTTAGTCTCTAAATAACATGCCATAGAAGCCCATTCACTTGTAGCTCATACCCACCTTTGGAATTAGTATTCAAATTATCCTCTTCAGGCTCATAGCATCATCAATTTTATACTAAGAATCACTACTGGATGTATAGGATTTGAACATAGCAAGTCTTGGGTAAGTTAACAGTATTTTGATAAAACCTTGAGATCTTCAAAGCTCTCATCACGGTGAACCAGAACTCGAATCAGATATCCATGTCAAAGCTTTCTTGCTAGGGATTCAAAGTACTGGCAAGTGGCAACATGAACCGGAGAGAAAAGCAAAGGCAAAGGGATCAGAGAAAAGGGAAGAAAAAGGATCTAAAAAGGCGAGCTCACATTGCTGCTAGGGAGGCGAGGAATTTGAGGAAGGTGGTGCCGAAGCCCAGGCCGCTGCCAAGCTTGAAGGCATGGTTGGCGAGCTTCTTCGCGGCGATCCCGAGTTCCTTGAGATCCGACTCGATCAAATCCTCGGCCAGCCAGTCCGCATTCCCCATGTTCGCCAAGATCTGAGAATTTCCCAATTAGACGAAGAATAATTATAGAAGACGACGACGAAGAAGAACTGTTCTCTTTTCTTATTTGTGGGGGTTTCTCCCCAAATTTCACAGCTCAAGCAAGAAAGTTCCAGAGAGGAGAGAGCAGATAGAGACGAGAGGAAGGCGATAAGTTTGGTGGACACCTGGAGGCGGGGTACGGAGTGCACCAGGCCGCGGTCGGCACCAGTTTGGAAATAGTGCTACACTGTGATGTTCCCCCGGGAAAGATATCTGATGTGGCACCATAGGATTGGTTCTAGTGACGACGTTGGCTCTCCTTGGGGCGTTTTGGTGACGCCGCGTCGAATGGCAGGGGAGCAAGGACTTATGTGGTGCTGTGTAACATTTTTCCGGTGTCTCGGGTCCTGCTGCTTGGCGGGATCGATGCAACTTTGTTCCCGGAGGTACATGCGGTTTTATCCGAGTCCAACTATCCGGTTCGAAATGTCCAAATAGAGGGAAAGCGTCGTTTAACCGTTCGATTTGCACTGACGATTTTGTCGATTATAACGTGTCCCGGATCTCCTTTCTAAATAATAATAATAATAATAATAATAAAATGACAGCACTACGGTCCGATTCGGTTGCACGCGTGTTTGCTTACCACGAATATAGTATGGTTGGATGGAAAACGAGACTCATGATTTTTTATGGGTCATTTTTTGTACATCCTATGCGGTACAATAACAGTATATCGTTCTTTTTATTGGATCATATAGCTACATTTTTTAACATGAATTAAATAAATCAGTTTTATTTTTAATTAAATTTAATAATAAAATATTTTAATAATAAAATTATTTTTTTTATAATTTATGTTTCAAAAATTATAATATATTTTATGATGTCAATAAGTCACGAAATGTCAAACAGATGATGGGATATGATAATGACCATAATTTTTTAAATAAAAATATTTTATTATTCAAATTTAATTAAAAATAAAAATAAAATTACGTGGTGTAATGGAACGGTGTGGTGCACTGTACTTCAATTTTATTATACCACAGTGTACAAAGTATTTCTTTTTTTTATTGAAGTTATAAGTTGCTTTGCATTGTTTGTTGGATGCTATGTATGGTCAGGAGCTATTTTCTTTCGCAGGACCGTTGGACTGAAACTAAAAAGCTATATTAAAAGTTAAAAAATATAAAATAAAATTTTTATCAGAAAGATAAAATAAAAAATGGGAGGCCTTGTCCTGTTTCTCTGAATATGCTTTTGATATATTTAGAATATTGTCTATTATTATGGTAATTATCGTAAGTATCTCGGATCAACGCTATATTATAGCGCATGTCAAGCTCTCAGATCATCAATATGACCGCTGACTGCCGTATGAGCTGAAGAGTCCATCTCCATACTGAGTTGAGATGTCTCCAAGGTCTGATCAGTGTATGAGCAGTTCAGCTGACTTATCTCTTCGACATGCGCAACAGATATGTCTATCCCGCATAGATAAGATTTGGGATAACCATCTCTCCTGATCTCGTGGGAGCGATTAAGGGCTGAATTATTCGTTCAGTTTGATATGTCCAACAGTCCGGCAATCTCAAGATCATGCAATCTCACAGCTAACAATTCAGCTGTTCGACATTCTTCTGTATAAGCAACCAGAGCCTCGAGTATCTAGGTAAGTTCAATCGAATCTCTCTCAGAGAATCCGTTGTTGCTTTTTGTTTTTATTTTCTGACTTGAGCATCAGAGGATCCTCGTCGGAGTCACAACCTCCGATTTGAAACTTGTTTTGTAGATGACTCCAGCACCAACACCGTCCTACGAGGTTTCCAGATGTCTGTCTTCCGACTCCGACCAATTTAAGTAGCAATAGATAGAGGAAGGGCTACATTCATATTCATGGCTCTAAGACGAACATCTTCCTGACTTTCCAATGCCGCCACCTCCCGACAGGCGGTCAACCAAGCTGACAATCAAGTTTAGTCGTTGACGTCGGAAATCCCACCATCGGTTCAACCGGTTGCCCTCCATCGATTCAACTGGCCCTGCCGGCGTCAGTCATGGTCGATCAATTCGGTCAGCTCTTTCAACAAGTGCAACATCTGATGACTGCAGTTTAAGCGGTCCAGTCCTTTCTTGCACCTTTTCAGGCAGCGCTACAGTTTTCTCAGGTTGTCCTTGCATCTCCTACAGCAGTGCGTCATGCAGTTCCCTCGATGATGCCATTTGTGCCTTCCGCAGTGGTGCCCCTATAAAATCTTATTTTACTGTGACTTCACAGCCACCACCTCAATCAGAGCTGCAGACGCCTTCTCAAAATTTGGAGAGGAGCTTAACTCATTAAAGTCACCTTAGAGCCCAGCAGTCAGCCAGGCGACGATCTCCAAGCCCACAGTAGGACCATGACTCAACCCTCGGACGTTGATCTCCTCTGCACTCCGAGGCTGGTACTGTCTATGAAGTTGACTTTGAAAGACGGTTTCAGGAGTTTGGCCGGTAGTTGGGTTAGAAAATTGAAAAGGCCCTCAATAATAATGGCTCTTCGGTGCTGCCCTACGAAGGGTATAACAGTCAGTCGCCCTTCGTCCCAAGGATTGTGCAGGAACCACTCCCCCTGCACTTCAAACTACCTCAGCTGGAGGTCTATGATGGGACCACCGACTCCGTCGATCATGTGGAGACCTTCAAGGTAGCCATATTCCTTTAGGGAGCGTCAGATGCAATCCTCTGTCGAGTGTTCCCTCCAACTCTTAAGGGGACCGCTCGATAGTGGTACTCGAATTTGAGATCGACGTCTATCCATTCCTTTAAAGACTTATGCCAGTCTTTCGTCGATCATTTCATTAGCAACCAATAACAGCAGAAGCGGTCCGACTACCTCCATACCATCAAGCAAAAGGAGGACGAGTCAATCTGCTCTTTTATGAACAGATTCAACGTGACGGCCCTGGAGGTCCAAAATCTAGACCAATCGATTGTGATGGCTGCAATAATAAGTGATCTCCTGGAGAACGATTTAAAAAAATCGTTAGTTAAGACTTATCCTCAGGATCTCTTGAATATACTTATCCGTACAGAGAAGTACATCTGCATGGAAGAGGCCTTTGCCGATGATACTCCCGTCGGTTCAGCCGCGGTAAGACCCAGTAAGGAGCGCCATCCAAGGTGAGAGGAGAAAAGACGCCAACGCTCTCAATCCCTGCCCCCAAGGTAAATAATGGGGTCGAAATCGTTGATCCCACAATCCTTCGAGAAATATTTGACAACCATCACCTCCTCGACTGTACGATAGCTATACACCCTCAATGTTCTTTGGAGAGAGGTGTTGTTACAAGTGGGGCCTGAGTTATCTGAGTCTCGACTGATGAGAACGAGGTCGGAATGCCATCGAGATCTGAATAGATACTGCTTTTACCACCGTGACCACGATCACGATACTGAAGACTGCCACCAGCTTCGCGACGAGATCGAGAGGCTTGTTAGGTAGGAGCAGCTGAATCATTTTATCTGAAGAGCGGCCTCTTAACGTCGAGCTGTAAAAGCTCAGCAGCCGCCCTCTCTGCCTCAGCAGCATCTCCCTCAACCTCTATCGCAACAAGCACCAGCATGACAGGAATGATAGTAGGTCGGAGGGCAAATGGCGGAAGAAGAGCGATCTATCTGAAGAGAAATCCACATGATACTGGGGGGTTATCTGGAATCTAAGCCGAATGGTGAAAATCAGCTCACATCTAGATGAGGTAACCAAATACCGACTAATTAACCTTTTACAGGAAAATATGAGTCTTTTCGCCTGATGGCCAACTTTGATCTGGTGATCTAATACTGCGGTAAGCCAAAGTCTCACAGCCTATCGAGCAGGCGCTAGAAAGAAGGCTATTGCCCAACCGAGTGGATGAAGTGGCATGCCCAGAAACTTATAAGCTAAAGCCGCTCAATGGGATTCCAATTTCTAGACTATGAAACTCGGTGAATCTTAACATATATTATCAATGATGTAACTACTTTTCGTGAAAATAAATTTATAGGGCTATCAATTTGCAATGAGTGCCTGAATTCTCCAAGAGTTGCCTCCTCCTTCCACTTAAGATCCTAAGCTATAACTACGATCAATTAATGCAAGGGCTAACTTACCAGACCCTCGAGAAGACCTTGACGACTCTAAGGTGAGGCTAACTTACCAGACTCCTGTAGAGTCCGAGTCGTGCGAGAAGCAGAGGAAGACCCTTAGAGAACCTCTGGAGGGCTAACTTACCAAATCCTCGAGAAGACCTTGATGACTCCGAAGAGGGGCTAACTTACAAGACCCCTGCAGAGTCTGAGTCACATGAGAAGCAGAAGGAGACTCTTAGGGAACCTTCGAGAGATAACTAATCAGACCCTCAGAATGTCGTCGAGAGTGCAAGATGCCATAGGCACAGGCTCATCACTGGCATATACTGCCTCTCGCACAAAGATAAAAAGTGCTAGATGTCGTAGGCATAAGATTGCCGCAGATATACAATGCCACTCGTAAGGGCTAACTAATCAGACCCTTGAGAAGATCTCGATGACTTCAAGACGGGGCTAACTTACTAGACCCCTGTAGAGCTCGAATCGCACGAGAAGTGAAGGGAGGCCCTTAAGAAATCTCAGAAAGGATAACTAATCAGACCCTCAGAATACCGTCGAGAGTGCAAGATGCCATAGGCACAAGCTCGCCACTAACACACATACCTCTCGTGCGAAGATGAGAAGTGCTAGATACCGTAAGCACAAAATTGCCGCTGACACACAATGCCACTCATGAGGGCTAACTAATTAGATCCTCGAGATCAGACCCTCGTGAGGGCTAACTAATCAGACCTCGGTGACTTCGAGATGGAGCTAACTTACCAGACCCTTATAGAGCCTGAGTCACATGAGAAGCTGAGGGAGACCCTTAGAGAACCTCCAGAAGAATAACTAATCAAACTCTTGAAATTCTACTAAAGAATCTTGATGCCGGAGGCACAAGCTCATCGCCGGCACACACAATCTATTCAGAAGAAGAATAAAAAGACGGACAATATATGGTCAGAGGCATTATCTCAACAAGTACTCCTTCCGCTTGGGGCACTCTCTCAGACTTAGGAATAGAGGGGTAGTGTTGAGATAATTATTACGATGCCTCAGATTCATGAACGATCGAATTACATTCAAGTTGTTCAAAACTGTTCTAAACATGTTCACTTCAATTGAAGTTGTCCTAAGTATATCTATGCTAAAGCTGAGCAACCTAGAACCTTACTCGTGCTGAGCGAGCATTGAGCATTTTCTCATGCTAATCTGAGCACCTATCTATGTTGTTCTCTACGAGCCCAGTAAAATTCACAAAGTCTACAGATACAAATTTAAAGCTGAAAATGAAGCAATGACTTTCAGAATAAATATTTTTTTAATTATTCATCAAAATCTTTACAAAGAAAAAGTCAGTGCTCCGAGTATTTTACAAAGAAAAAGCTGATGTTTCAAATACTTTGGAGGACAGTTGCTTCAGGCACCATCTTGCGAACAAGAGAAGAAAATGAGAAAGGTAAGAGGAAGAAGAGGAGGATACTAGAAGAAGAGGAGGAGGATAGCAGAAGATGAAGAGGAAGAAGAGGAGATGAGGAGGGACATCCCGTTGCAAGTAACAGAACATCAGACTGGCCAAGTGAGCTGGTTCAATCTTCATCCATCGAGGACTTCACCTCCTCAATATTTGGGTGAGCTGATTCAATCTTCATCCATCGAGATCTCCACCTCTTCGTCGGTACCGCTAGCTTGTATATCATAAATTTTAGATATGGTATTATCCTCAGTAGATAGGCCTTATAATCATCAAAGTCCTGGATTAAGGTAGTGGCAGCAACGTCGAGCATCTCCCTTCAAAACACCGTAAAGTCCTGAAACTCTGTAATGCAGCGCTCTCGAATTACGGAGGGGATGTGCTCAAGCTGATGGGGGAGCCCAATCGCAGGAGGCAAAGGATGGGGAGCCCCATGAGAAGTGGATGCACAGGCCCGCCTAGCCCTCTTCTTTTCACGGGCTAAGTACCTCTAGCGGGCATCCCTTGAAATGGCGTTCCGCTCTTTCACCTATCTCTTAATTAATTCTAAGGATAGTAGATTCGAAGGCGATGACATTACAGCAGGTGGAGAAAGGGACTTCTTACCATAAAAGGAGTGGAGATTTCTTGCTCTCTAGCTCCTCATTTATAAGCACTAGCAGCCAGACCAATCGTCAATCGACACTTTCCAGGAGTTAATGACCAAGCGGTTAATGATGCTCCTTCTCTAAAATGGAAATAAATTCCTGCGATGCTTCGTAAAACAAAACATACCCATGTGGTGCATCTTCATAGACCCTGTGCCATCTCCCAAGCATGGCCTTATCAGGTGAGTCATCGACCGCTATTCTTCATAATCTCCAGCGTTTAAGGGAGCAGAACGACGTTATCATCCACTTAAATTACCTCAGATCGGCATGAGTAAGTGCACAAAGCAAAAGTATGACAAAAGATTCTACTCATTTTATTTCTTTTAAAATTCTCTTACAACAATCCTAAAACATGAAAAAAGAGAAAGAAAAAAATTACATTACGGTGCCTGGAGCTGAGGTGCTGGCCGTCGAGAAATCCACCATGGTGGGATCTCAGATTTTATTTAAGAAATTCAAGTCTAGATCCGGATATTTGGCAGCAACTCGAGCTCAGATAGACTGCCTTCCGACGTCATTGACGTCGGTGAAATACTCAGCTCTTTTTTTTTTCATATTTTTTTGAGGTCTGAAAGTCTGCCACAGTTTTAGAAGCGACCTCGGCTATCCACTTCTCCTCCACCCCTAGTCGGGCCTTCAACTCTTTATTTTTTTTTGCAGGCGAGAGTTCTCCTTGCAAGCGACTGCGTTCCTCTTCGTCTGAGCTTCGAACTCTGTTGCTTTGTCCAGTAGTCGAGAATTTTCCTCAATAGCTTTTCTCAACGCCACCTCGGTATCTTCAGCTCTCCTCTCGACGGCGTCGGCTTTCATGGAGACTTCTCTGACTTCTCTTTCGGCCTTCTCTTTTGCTCTTCTGAGCATCTCAACTTCGAGTCCAGACTTCTTCACCTCTTTGGCCAATTCACGAGAGCTTTCAATATACCCATTCAAGTCATGAGTAAGCTGACAAGTAAAGAAAACTCATAAGTAATAAATAAGCATATAGTAAGTGCTAAATGAGAAAATCCCAACATATTTGGATGAGGCAATCTACAGCTCCTCTCCTCATCTCTCTCCGAAAATGTTCAGCATCTCATTCGCATCGGCAGGGAGGAGCAGTCTGGAGAGTAACTCGCTCGCCAGTGTGGGAGCCCTTAGCACTGAGGCCTCAAGCTTCAACAAGACTGGCGTAGTTTCAGATACACTAACAACCTCAGCTGGTACCTCATCCGAGGATGATCCGACAGCAGGTGAAGCTGGTCGGGTCGGTGAGCTCGAAGGAGCAGGTAGGCTCAGAATCACCTCCTTCAAATTTTGGCCTGCACGGCGTACCCAGTCGCCTGCAGTCGCTGAGGTGGTAGGCGAGCCGCTTCTCACCGACGTAATCTCATGGCCTTCCAGATGAGAAAGCTTAGATTCTCTGGTCTCTAAAGTTAGTTGTGCGGAATCCTCGACTTTGGCCCGAAGGCTCCGTCGGTGACGGGCTTGGCACCTCTCTTTCGTAGGGTTTTCCTCTTTTCTTTGGCTAGCTCAAGCTCTTCCCAACATCCAGCTCTACAATTATGATGATCAAATTGTAAGATGAACAAAGTCAGAAGATTTGAGGCCAAAACAGTTGACTCGCATACCTTGAGGAACGATTTGGCTGATACCAGTGTTAAACAGCGCCTGAGCCGACAACAGCTCTTTCAACTCTGGAACCCTGAGGCTCTGTAGATCTGCCATCTCTTGCTCTAGACTCTCATTCATCGAAGGCTCCTTTACTGCGGCCTTCGAGATTCATCCCTGAAAAAAAATTTTAGTCTTCACCTAATGTCTGCGAGACGAAGAGAAACTTCGGCTTCCAATCATGCACGACGGAAGGCATACCCAGAAATATCAAGTGGAAGCCATCCTTCTTCTTCTGCGGAGTCACGTACCACCACCCACGTGAGTTTGGATGCCGCTTGAGGCTGAAGAAAAAATATGATATTTGACATAATCCCAGCTAGCTCGCATAACGCGGTGAAGCCATAGATATGCCACCATGCATTCGGCATCATCTTACACAGTGATATCTCAAAATAATGAAGGAGCGCCACAAAAAAGAGGTGGAGAGAAAGCCCCAGCCCAGCTCAAAAGTACTCCTCATAGATGCCTATACGTCCCGAAGGCGGACAGCTGACACGATCACCCAATCTCAGGATTTCAAGTTGGAACATGGGAGGTATTTGATATTGCTTGTGCAGCATGATTATGTCCCACTCCGTCAACTCTGATGTGAAGTCTAGCAGTACAAAGTCAACTCCATAGTGGCCATCTCTCTCTCTCATGCAGGAAAGCCATGAAAGGATGAAGAAGAGAAGAACTCGCAGTGAAAGGAGAAAACCAGAACTTAGCGAGGTCCATATTAGTTCTGTCTGGAGATTTTAAATAACCTCAGACCTTAACGGAACATCCAAAAGTTGCTTCCTGTCGATGCATTAATTGCAGGAGATGTGCATCGATAGAAGACTGACGTACACACGATATGTGGAGACTGCGAATGAACATGATTGCTGCCGCCGATATGGTAGTTAATGTCAATGACAGGTGAATCGCACTTCGTATGACTTTCGGAGGAATACGTGCAGACGTGCTCCAATTCCTCCCACGTGGATGCAATTCGAATTCTGATCTTTTCAAAATCTGTACGACAGGTATAGAATTTCGTCTCAAATCGAAATGAGAATTATAATCTCTATTATACTCGCAATTCTAACTACAGTTAAAGCCAGCTAGAGCCAGCTCGGATTTTTTCCTAACTTCAGCTTGGCTCGTGCCTTGCTTGAAATATAGCACAGGCTAAGTATTGCCTGAGCTATTTACTCTAATCATATTTGGTAATTATAGCTAGGGGCTGAGCATGCATTAAGGACTAAAAGCATGATTTTATTCATCAAAAGAAGAGGAATATATTTGTTCCTGTGGAGACTCTATTACAAGACCAGAGGTCTTGGATCACAAATAATGAAAGAAGAAGAGAGCATGAATCACTCCTCATGGGGATTACCGGGGGGGTTGTCGGTGGGATGGTATTCTTCGATGCCAACAATGCCTTCAAACTGGATGGCTGCGTTGATCTTGCCCATCTCGTCTAGAAAATGAGACGTCATTATAAACCTCAAAGAGACCATCGTCTGAGTGATCCCATCAGTTATGACCGCCCGCATTAGTCGTATTAAGCTGACATCACCCATTTTAAATGCAACAGAAGTAGGCGTGAAGGTAAAGCGTGTGGCATTGGATCCGAGGTACTTTTGGAGTACACCTTTCGTCTGATCCTCAGACTCAGGAATAGGGGTAGTGTTACGGTGATTACTATGTGTACCTCGGATCAGCGCTATATCACAACATATGTCAAGTTCTCAGATCATTAATATGAGCAATGACTGTCGTATGAGCTAACAGTCCATTTCCATGCTGAGCTGAGACGTCTCCGGGGTCTGACCTGTGTATGAGCTATTCAACTGATTTATCTCTTCGATATACATAACAGATATGTCTATTCGAATGGATAAGATTTGGGATAACCATCTCTCCTAATCTCATGAGAGAGATTGAGGGCTGAATTATTTCGTCTAGTTTGGCATGTCCAATGGTTCGACAATCTCGAGATCGTGCAATCTCACAGCTAACAACCCAGCTGTTTGATATTTTTTTATATAAGCAACCAGAGTCCCGAGGACCTCAGTAAGTTCAATCGAATCTCTCTCAGAGAATCCGTTGCTAATTCTTTATTCTTTATTTTCTGATTTGAACGTCGAAGGGTCCTCGCCGGAGCCACAACCTCCGATTTGAGACTTGTTTTGCAGGTGACTCTAGCACCAACACTACCTCGTCAGATTTCTAGGTGTCCGTCTTCCAACTCCGATCGATTTAAGCAGCAGCACCTATGATTTCTTAGGAGAATTTTGTTAGACCTTTTTTGTATTTTCTTTCCGTCCATAACCTTGTTGAGAAAGTAGATGCCTTGTTATGTTATGAAATTCAATATTGTTTTGTTCCGTCTTGATATAGACATTGCTTGAAGACTTTATTCATAGATTTTGTTTACATTCAAAATTTAGTTGGTCATCAATCAAGTATAGAAATGGTCAGAAACATTAGATCAATCAAGATCACATTAATTTCTTCAAGTATAACACTTGAAAGGGTTGTAATTTGCCACCTATCACTCATACAAAAGGCCATATGAGTAATACTTTATGCACCGCATGCAGTGCAATAGTAGTGCACCATCCAATAATATTGGAACATGTAGCATATTCAGATGGATGGATATTTAATGCCGCTCAATTTTTTCTTTCTCAATTTTTAAAATATTCTTTCCTTATAGAATAAAAAAAAAGTATTATTACTTCTTGATACCTTGTATGATTTTTCATGATTATATATGACGTCCTGAATCATATATATGACTTTTATATTTTATAATATTTTGAATAATATATATGACTTTCTAATATCTTATATGACTTTCTGTAAGTATATATGATATCTTGAGTAATATATATAATTTTTATAAATATATATAATATCTTAAATAATATATATGACTTTCTAACATCTTATATGACTTTCTGTGAGTATCTATGATATCTTAAATAATATATATAATTTTTTATAAATATATATGATATTTTGAATAATATATATGACTTTTTAATATCTTATGTGACTTCTTATGAGTATATATGATATCCTGAATAATATACATGACTTTCTGTGAATATATATGATATTTTGAATAATATATATTACTTTCTAATATTTTATATAATTTTTTATGAATATATATAATA